>PVIU01017176.1:0-42695 GCA_004026605.1 Ondatra zibethicus
TCCCCTTCCCCTGCTCCCCTACCTCCCACCTCTATCCCCGCCCCCTGGCTTCCAACTTTCGCTTGATGATCTTGTTTGCTTCCAACTTCCAGGAGGTTCTGTGTATGCTTTCTTTGGGTTCACCTAGTTATTCGGCTTCTCTGGGCTTGTGAGCTAAGTGCTTAGTGTCCTTTATTTTATAGCTAGGGTCCACTAATGAGTGAGTACATACCATAATCATCTTTCTGGGTTTGGGTTACCTCACTCAGGTAGCGTTTCTATTTCCATCCATTTGCATGCAAAATTCAAGATGTCATTGTTTTTTACCGCTTAAACTATTTTTAGAATTACACTTATTTTCAAGTAGTATAATATTCATGTGGGAAAGTTTGTACATTTTGAAGTTCTATTCTATATGTAAGATCATCAAAAAGGGATAATCCTGTCTTCCAGCACCATGCAAATAAGATAGAAATTTAAAATAGGCAATGTTTTATTACGATAAAAGCAAGCCATAATCAAGCATATACATAATACTCAGACTTTGCCCAAACAACTGAGAGAAGTATATTATGCAGATAATTCAGATAAAAAAACATAAACAAAAACTTATTGTCTGGCAAGGAGCATACCTGGCAGTTCTACTGAGTGTGACTAACTGACCCTTAGAGAAGAAAGTGAGCAACTATGTTTTGGCAGAGCCGAAACTAGTATTACAGAAAGCAAAATGATACATCCTAATCAAAAGGAAACATACTCTAATTAAAAAATTATTTTTCTCTCAGTACACTTATTAAAAATTAATCCTTCAGGAGATAAAAAATCATAATAAGTGGCAATGAAATTATAATATTTGCAATGAAAAATTTAAATAAAAAAGCAAGAAAATGAAGAGTGATAAATATCAAAATAATGAAAAAGTGAGCTCTTCAATATTTTTAAATGGAGAATTAGCAAAATAATGTACATTTAAATTAATATCATATCAGCATAAACTCTAAGTATTTAGATCAGAAGAGAGAAATCTATTACAAAAAATGAAAAAATAAATGCAATAATAAAGCATTGTTACTTATTTTATTAGCATAAAAAACTTCAAAATATATACCCAACATTAATAGATAAGCAACAAAATATATAAACATTTGAGGAAAATAAGCTAGTTGATGATGAACATAGATTATTTCAGTTCTAATTTGCATAATATTTTATTGAACTTCTTTAAACATATAGTTTTCTTAATAGAAAAAAATAATCAAATTTGTAAAATAATATATTCAAGAATATTTGAGTTTTTATTATGAAATCAGAGATAAAATTGAAGCTATCATGGTAGAAATATAATTCATCAGGAAAAGATTCTATGAATTTGTTTCAAAAATCACCTAACTACTAAGTGGAATATGCTAACTATTTAGAAAAAATGTACCTACATATAATATTGTTCTCTATGCTAAATGTTTTGACTGTCATGAGACAAGGAGAGTTTCTTTTTTGGTCCAATCTATTTGGTATTCAGTGATGTGGGATTCCCATATGTATGCTATTAAACCATTGATTAGTAAAGAATTCCTTTGGCCTAATGCAGGACAGAATAGAGCTAGGCAGGAAAACTAAACTTAATGGAGGAAGAAAGAAGGTGGAGTGTGGAAGACCCCATGTAGCTGCCGAAGGAGAAGGACACCTGAACCTTACTGATAGCCATCGCCTCGTGGTGATACATAAATTAATAAAAAATGGGTTAATTTACGATGTAAGATCTAGATAGACATACTCCTGAGCCATTGGCCAAAGAGTGTTGTAATTAATATAGATTCTTTGCGACCAAAGGACTGTGGAACCAGGCAGGACACAAACTTCCATTTACATTTCTGTATGATTCTTGTAACTTTATAGGCATGTCTTTTTTGATGTTAGGAAAATTTTCTTCTGTGATTTTGTTGAAAATAATTTTGGGGCATTTGAAATGGGATTTTTCTCTTTCTTCTATTCCTATTATTCTATAGCTTTGTCTTTTTATAAGCTTCCAGATTTACTAGATATTTTGTGATAGGAACTTTTAGAGCTAACGTTTTATTTGACAGATCTTTATATTTCATAAATCATATCTTTAAAGACTGAGATTCTTTCTTCCATTTATTGTATTCTGTTAGTGATGCTTGTGTCTTTACTTCTTGTTCATATGTCTTCATTTCCAGAATTCCCACAGCTTGTGCTCGCTTTATTTCCTTTCTTCAATTTACATTTTATTTTCTGAATAGTTTTATTTGCTTCCTTTAAATGCTTGCTTGGTTTTGTTGTTGTTGGCTTTCTTTAGGGGATTTATTTATTTATTCTCATCTTTTTCTTGATTTCTTTAAGTGATTTATTCACTTCTTAATTAAGCACCTCTACCATCTTCATAAAGTAAAATTTAAGGTCTTATTCTTGTGCTTCAGCTGTGTTGCTGTATTCATAGAATAGCTTGGCTTTGGTGGTGACTTCTTGCCCTGGCTCTTGGTGAATATATTTTTAAGCTGACCTCTAGGCAGCTCTCTTTTGTTGATATAGGTTTCTGGACAGATTTCTTGGATTTTCTTTGTTGGATAGGTGTTTTGTGTGTGTGTGTATGTGTGTGTGTGTGTGTGTGTGTGTGTGTGTGTGTTTTGATTCCTCTCTGGTCTTTAAGCATGTATAACCTATGGTAGTTCATGGGGTCTCCACCAAAGTTGAGGCCTGGACTGTGGTGGCTGGAGTGCTCTGTTGTCAAGCCGGGGTCTCTGTCCAAGTTGGGGCCTTGAATAGGAGGAGAAGGGGGATTGGGGGTACTATTTGAGGGTTGAGGCACTGAGAGGGTGGAGGAGGCAGCCTATCTGGAGTTCTGATTTTCGGTGTGCTCTCTGATTCAGCAGGGGTTCTTCGCCTGAGTAGGAGGCTGTTACTTGGTTATGAGTTGGGGATGGTGTATTAGGAATAATGTTTTAGGGGAAGAGCAATGGGAGAGTGGAGGAGTTCCACAGATGAGGATCCTACCTAGTCTTTTGACATGTGTGGCCTGTTTTTGTGCAGCAATTGTCCACTAAAGTTGGGGACTAGGACACAGAATCAAGGGGTGAAGAACAACTGAAGATTGGGTCTGTTAGAAGTTAAAGAACAGGAAGGGTCTGTGGGCAGCTGGCCTACATGGTCTTCCATAATATGTGGACTGCGAATGGGCAGGGGATATGTGCCCTAGAAAACCACACACATAAAAAAGGTCCACAGGCAGGTGCCTTACTTAGCTTCTTGGCAGGCATTGCTTGTAGTTGGTCATGAAGTGTCTTCCCAAGGGAACTTAGAGAGTGAAAATCATAAATTTAATCTGTCCTTAATACCTAAATTCAGTTCTTAGATGATTTCTTTAAATAATTATTTATTTACGTTCACATAAGTTATCAGGAAACATCCTATATGGACCTTACCTGAAGAATGGATAAAGAAAATGTTCACTTACACAATGGAGTATTGCTCAGTGGTAAAAGCAATACCTTCTTAAAATTTGCAGGCAAATGGATGGCACTAGGAAAAAACATCCTAAATGAGGTAACCCAGACCCAGAAAGACAAACATGGTATGTACTCACTCATAAGTTGGTATTGGGTGTAAAGAAAAGAATAACCAGGGCACAATGCAAAACCCTTTGGAATCTATAGCTTACTTGGTGGCAACATGGAGCAGCTCTGTGCCTAGAGATGGGGCATTGTGTCACCATGCTTGGTTGGGCAGGGCAAACAGGAACTTCCATATTTCCCCTAGAAATTGTGAAGCCTAAATTTAAGATGTGCTTAGCATTTTAAAAGGAACTCCTGGACAGTAAAGAATTAAAGATACACAATAGCACAGATTCAAACATAAAAGACCTTTAAACAAGACACAGTGTGTTTGAAAAATGTACATAGGCTTGAGAGAATGAATAAAGAGTATAGAGAGTTATAAAAACATAAATCAAAGTCTTTAAAGAGATAGAGTACACATATTTATAGAATAAAAGGAGTAAAGAAAGAATAAGCCACGTAAAGATGGAGAATATACAGAGAGTCTGGATTATGTATATTATTGTGGGTTTTTTTTTAATTTTTTGACTGCAGCAAGACGTTTGATTCTGGGGTCAGCTAAGCTAAACCAGCATGTATATTATAAATGTATATTGACTCAGAATTTGTGTCTAAGGATATGTTGCTTTGGAAAAGAGGGTCTTCTTTTGTTCCCACAGAGGATAAGAATCTGTGGTTTGGTTCCAGACTAATATGGTTTGATGACCAAGATCCCCTGAAAGGTTGCCTTGAATACCCCCTCAAAAAATTACTTTGCCAAGTAAACAGCAGCAAGGAGTATGGAGAAAACTACGCCCATATTCCCAAATACTGTTTATAAATGTTTGTATATATTTAAAGGATGATATGCTATACAGATTTGCATTGGTATGGATCTTGATTTATTGATACAAATTTAAGGTCAATTTTATTGTATGTGCATTTCTGCTCTTGAGTAAGGTATTATGTTTGTGCTGCTCATTTGAAAATGTAATGTATAACTAAGAATTATAGGATAATAGATAATCATCTATAATCATCAAGCTTCTAGTCATGTTAGTTAGGTTTTCTAGATATACAAGAGATAAATTTCAGTTAGATAGGTATTCTTCAAATCTTTCAGAGACCTTCAGAATATGGCATTTAAATGTTTTAAGAGCTTAGGATGTTTCATGACAATGAGACACATCTGCTCCTGGCAGCACTAAACTACTTCAAGAGGAAGACAGATATTGAAGAGGTTACTTATGAGGTTTGCTAGGCATTTGGGTAAGGTACTGCTTTTGCCTGGACTGCTTGATGAACTGGACATGCAGAACCCTCAGAGAAATGACTGCTGAACTTGTCTAAAGGTGAGATGAACATTCAGGTTCCTACCTTATGAAAGAGTTTGCTAGTCATTCTGCAGGACACAGAAGAAAGTGACTGAAAAAACTGCCAATATAGGTGAACTGTCTTAGCATTTCCTGCTTTGTGGAAAAGTCTGCTGGATACTACAGGCCTGTGGGATAAGGATGCCCCAATGATACAGAAGAACTTTGGGTGACTGTCCAGGTAGCGAGATGTCTCTCTCATTTCTAGAGTTTTGAAAGTTGCTTACATGTACTTCCTGTTTATTTAGGTAATATTATATCCTTCTGGTGACTTTGATGGAATTGAAAAAAATGATAGTAATATAGTTTTCCTCAGTTATGATAAAAGATAAAGTAAATAGATATAAATATTATAACTGTAATTCTTACTTGATACCTGTTTTGTTGTATGTAATTTTATTATGTTAAAGATAAAACCTTCCTTTTCATTTAAACAGAAAAGGGGAGCTGATATGGGATTCCCCTCTGTATGCTGTGACTATCATTGGTTAATAAAGGAACTGCTTTTGGCCTATAACAAGCTATAGGGGAGCAGAGCTAGGTGGGGAAAACTAAACTGAATGCTGGGAGAAAGAAGGGTGGAGTCAAAGAGAAGCTATGGACCTGCCGCTGGAGACAGATGTGCTGTGACTTTGCTGGTATGCCACAAACTCATGGTAATGCACAAATTAATGGATGTTGGTTAAATTAATATGTAACAGTTAGCCAATAAGAAGCTAGAGCTAATGTGCCAAGCAGTGATTTAAATAATATAGCTTCTGTGTGATTTTTTTCTGTTCTGGGCAGCAGGAGCCAACGAGCAGCCCTGTCCTCCAACAGGAAATAGATAAGATCTCCTGAGTAAACTGGGAGTACTGGGGGAGGGTTAAGGGAAGAGGGGAGGAGAACATGAGGGATAGAGATGGCCAAGTTGTGGGAGGTATGGAGAGGGAAAGCAATGAAAGAGATATCTTGATAGTGGGAGCCACTATGGGGTTAGGGAAATCTACAAGGAATCCACAAGGATGACCCTAGCTAAGACTCCTAGCAATAGTAGAGAGGATGCCTGGACTGGCCTTTCCTTATAATCAGATTGATGACTAACCTAATTGTTATCATAGAACCATTATGAAGTCACAGATTCAGATATCCACAGCTAAGCACTTGGAATCCAGTCAAAGAGGAGGAGGAGAGATGATATGAGCAAGTATGAGCAAAGGGGTCAAGATCATGATGGTGAAACACATAGAGACACATGACCCAAGCTGGTGGAAGCTCACTGACTCTGAACAGAAAGCTAGGGAACCTGTATAGGACTGAACTAGGCCCTCTGAATGTAGGTGACAGTTCTATGACTTGGAAAGTCTGTGGGCCCACTGTTGTTGGAGCAGAATTTATCCTAGTGCTTGAACTGACATTTTTAACCTATTCCCTTTGAAGGGATACCTTACTCAGCCTCAATACAGGGAAGAGGGGCTTGGTCTCTCCTCAACTTGACTAGCCAGATTTGCCATGGGAGGTCTTACTCTTTCTGAGCAGCGGAAGGGAATTGGGTAGAGGTAAGGTGGAAGGGAAGCAGGAAGAAGGGAAGGAGGAGGAACTGTGCTTGGTATGGAAAATGAAAATAAAAACCCTTTAAAAATAATTAAATTTAGTTAATTTACATAGGTGTCATATAACTGAAATTTTATTAGCAATAAAATCCAAAATATATATTTTAGTCTGTATTTATCTGTAGGTTATTAGAATAATATAGCTTATATGGGATACTCATTCAAGAAATATTAATGTTATCTCTTAAATATTTAAAATTTTCTTCCAATTGTAAATGCTCACTCATATTGGTAAGTCTTTTAGACTCTTATGATTTCTTCTGATTCTTTAATACTCTTTTAACTGTCAATTTGTCAGGCTGATTTTTTTCTATAATAAATACTAACAGAGCTACATATTTTAAATGTTTCTCTATATACACAGTTTCCTCATTTTTATGATTTATTCACTAGACCATAAGAAAACCAAATTATTGAAAAAAGTCATCATAATACATGTGAATGTCTTCATTAAGAAATTAAAAAGGGAGACTTTCTCTTGGATTAGTTTGACTAAAAGTGACCCTATTTAACTTCTCAACTTCACCTCCTTTACCTTCCACATATCTGTAGTTTGGAGTACCTGACATGGTCATATTTCCTGCTTGTGTTCTCTCTGTCCTTTGTGTGTGTCATCTCTCCATCTGATTCATCTGTCCCTGTGGTCTGTGTAATAAGACTGTGTGTGTTGCATGTCTCTAACAAAGGTTTTGCTCTGTGTTTATCAAACAGCACAGAAAACATTGCATTGTAAAGGGATGAGTAATACTTTTCTACAGAAATCTTCAACAGAGGTGTTCAGGGCAAAATATATTACTGATTACTACAGATCAAAAGTTAGACTTAAAAGTACATTTTAAGTCTTTAAGACATTTTCACCCTATATTAACATTGGGTCAAATATACATGTGACTTTTGTTGTTTAAGGTTGCTTTTAACCTGTTGGATTCATTCAGCAAATGACTACGAAAACATACAGTCAGACGCAAAAATTATTCTGAGTTAGTGCATGGGAAAATATACAATGTAAGATTAAAAATGTGGATTAGCTTCGGTAGTAAAAACTGGTTGCATGGAAAATATAAGGCACACTAAAGTTGGTTACATTGTTATCTTAACAACAGGTCAAACTTAAACAGGTTAGCTCCATAGAAGGATATCAGGTTAAGTCTAGAGCCTTAAATGGCCTTAGGACACATTTTTAACTTGGTTGCAATATCTAGCAAAAATTCATTTTCTTCAAAGGACAGAGATATTTTCAGAAAAATATTGTGCCCTTAGCAATCCAACTAAGAGTACGCTATTCATATATTCTTACAAATATATTTGAAATATGTGTGTCAATCAATTATCATGCTTGCAAAAAAATTAAAACATGTACACAATATATATTCAATTGTATCGAAATACAAACATCAAGCCGAAGTAAAGGAAGCTTTATGTGGTAGCACAGTGTTGTAATTTCAGCAATGGCTGGGTAAAGACAGAAAGATCCCCGAGATGTCCTGTCCATCATCCTCCTCTCCTTTTAAGGCACCAGCCAACGAAAGAACTCGATAGAAAAAGAGAAAAAAAGAAAGATAATGAGAGAAAGAAAGGAAGGAAGAAAGAAAAAAGGAAGGAACAGTGAAGGGAGAAGGAAGGAAAGGAAGAAGAAAGAAAGATCAAAGCAAAAGACAAAATAAAGGCTAAGTATAGTGGCACACACCTTCAGTTCCACACTCAAAAAGGAGAGGTAGATGGTACTCTGAGTTTGTGGACATCCTGTCCTACAGAGCAAGTGTAGAGACAGAGAGGACTACACAGAGCAATTCAGTCTCAAAGTAAATGAATAAATGAATAATAAATTAATCAAAACTTTAAAAAAACAAAAGCGAAAGAAGAAAAACAGTGGGCTAGGATATCTAAGGAATAGCAGCAGAAATACTCCCTTTTGGCCTCCACATACATGCAGGCTTACACAGAAACATGCACACATATTTATTCACAATTAATAATAAAATAAATTTTCATGTTTAGCAAAATCATAAGATTTTTAATGATCAATTTTTTTCTAACTTTTTCTCTTTTACGGGGAAAATGCTGACTGCTAAGAACATTTTGTAACACTTAATATAAAACAATATTAGTTCATTTTTATTAAATTCAAACTGTTTACTTTGAAGTAGACTGTTTAAAATATAGTAAGGATAATATACATTGTGAGCATACTCTTAAAAACCGATTTTTGTGTTCCATTTACAAAGCAATTTAATCTGTATCAGCCTAATTACTGTTTACAAAAAAATTTAATAGTTTCTAAACATGAACCTGGACATAATTTCATACATTCATCACGTCTGTCTTCTGTATACATCTGCCACATCAGAAGGGACTTTTTACACACTATCTTTTACATATAATAATGGTATATTATAATAATGCTATACTATAAAAATAAAATTGCTAATGGATCTTCATTATAACAGATGCTCTTAATGGTGACACATGCCTTTAATCACAGCACTTAAAAAGCGGAGGCAAGCAAATCTCTGAAGTTTGGGGCCAGCCTGGTCTAAAAGAGCTAGTTACAGGACATGCTCCAAAGCTACAGAAAATCCCGGTCTCAGAAAAAAAATCTTGCATCAAATATCATTGTAATCCATTGTATTATTATCTTTGCCATCAATGGCTCAAAATTTCATGTTTATCAGGTAGACTCTAGCATTAGGAAAATATTTTAAATATTATTTATTATAAACTATAAACTACATTGAAACTTCCAATATAAATATTAAAAAATGACAGTGAGGTTATTTTAATAAAAAAATTTAAAAATGTATTAAAATACGGTTCTTTCACACTTGAATAAAAGTTTGAAAACAATGTTAAAGAAAGCACTGCTAACATTAAAACATAGTTTGCAAATGTGTTCAAATGTGAAGTCAACCTGTTATATAAGATACTTTTTAAATTCTGAAGGTTGAATTTAGGAGACTGTATTTGTATTTCTCATGCAAGATGTTTGCAGAAGGGATAATGTGAATTTTTAAAGAAGAGCATATCCATTACTGTCAGAATGGCTTTCCTTTTATTGTAGAATTGTTTTTAGAAGTTCATCATGCTTTAGTAAACTTCGAAAATAATCCACAACCTGAGACCTAGCCTTTTCTATGGGGCTGTTATGCTATCTAACAGTGGTTAAAACTCTAATTACAGTGAAAAGTTATGGTGGATGGGGAGATTGTCTTGGTATTGAAAGTTAAAATTACTCACAATAGTAGAATGTGTTTTTCACATTCACTAGAAGAAATAACGCCACATAGTCAGTAAGAAATACCTTCATATAATTAAATCTTTCAAAAAATTGAAAAGCTACAGTACATTGCCCTCCTTTTTTTATATATCTGGATCAAATGTCCTATATATTTATATTGGAATATATCTATATTGGCATATATAAATATACTTTTATTCTAATTTGATTAGTCAACATTTTTCATGCTTCTTCTGAGATCCTCCCACAATCTATGCGGGGTGCTAAGTTGATGATTAACAGCATGCATCTTATTAGGAGTTCTGAAGGAAGCATCTGAAAAGAATGTCAGATGACTCATCAGCACACTATCAACCAGCTGTCTATCACTTATGTTCAGGAACACTATTTTTACCTCTTGACATTTGAAACTTTTAAAAGACAGCTCACACTTTGTTCCTGAGTATGTAAAAAAATAGACCTAAGAATTATAAGAAATTTGATAGCTTCTATTCCTTCCTCAAGACCATTTTAATAACTCTATCTGATTTATTGAGAAAATCTTAATGAGCTACATCTAACCTAGAAATCAACAAATATTTTTATAAAATATGGTAAGCTATTTGTGATTAAAAGAAACCAAAGCTCATAGTAAGACATCATGAGTCACTGGAAGATGAAATTCATTCAAGCAATCTGAGAATGCTAAGTTATGAAAAACTTTTCAAATAAATTCATCTATCCATATAGTAGGGAAAGCCAGCAGTTTTCTGGAAAAACAACTCAACAGTAGATATTTTCTTTAAAATAAAAGAACATTGCTAGGAAATGATTATGACTTCCTTTAATGCATATGTCAGTACTATTGAGATTTTGACAATTAGATCTTGTTGCTTATGACACAATTTTTAAGATTAAAAATTAACCACATATATACCCCTTCCTCAAAGACCTTTTACCTGCAATTAAACATTTTTGACACTGATCTTTGCGCCACAATTGCTGTGCAATACTGATGCTACATGTCAAGAATGAGAGTAAAAACGTTATACAAACATTACAAAACTCATTGAAACTTCATACACATCTAATTCTTAAAATATTTCTAAACACTCAAATAAAGCTGGGGATTACTACAAGGCAGTGCTCACACAGTTACGTGAAACTAATGTAAGAAACAAAGTGATGTCTAAATCAAGAGTGGTTCTCATACATTTTCTACTTAATATAGCAGGCAAAGATGGGATATTTAAGGAGAAATTTCTAACGATATGTTCAGAAGAAAAACACAAAACACAAATTTTTGTGGATGGATACTATACAAATGCACACTGTTTGTACTAACCCTGCATGGTTAGTCACTTTTGACAACCATAAATATGTTTTCAAGTGATGAAGCCCCAGCGTTTACGAAGTTTGCTAGTATAAACTATTATTCTATGCCATTTCATTCTTCTTGTCAGAAAATGGAAAATGTAACCATTGCTTTCAATATAGCACATAATTTTTACTGAAAACATACATTTCTATAAATGCATATTTAGAAATGAGTGCCCAAGTTCTAAAGGTTGATAGAATGCATAGTTCTTAAGTAATTTATAAAAGCAACTTATAATTGATAAAAAGATGTTTGTTAATATGTTTAGTAATTAATATTAAGTAATTATTGCAAGAAATGAAGCAACACTTAAATGTTAAATGGTAAAACTAAAATTTGTGATTTAGGAAAATAGGTTTAACTAAGGATATATTTTTCTATAAACTAAAACTGAAAATAGCAGAAGAATCAATCATATGACACAGAGTAAGTTCAACATTTCACTAACATAAATACTTTTCATATACATTACTCATTTATTAATAATTACATATTAAAAAATTCAGCCCAATTCATTCACATATAGCCATTTTTAAATTTTCATTTGAGAGTAAATATCTCCCTCTTCTGGAGTTTTTATTAAATTCAGGAATTTAATGATTTTATGAAAAAAAAACTTCAATAGTATAGGAGACAATGAAGACAAAAGTAAAGCACTATGTTTAATAGAGCATATGATAGCTGTAAATAAAATGCAGGGTCATTCTATTAACTCAACATTGCATGGTATTAGCATTATTATGCACTTTTCTTTGATATTAAAACTTTAGTTAATTTATAATAAATGTAATAGTTATGCGAAATTCATATGAATTTAACCTTTGTAGCTATATTTACACAGGTATTATGTGCTTTTTCACCTTTTACTCAAGCTTTATTTCATTGTTTCATTTTATTTATTATTTTTCTTAAAAATATATTAACCCAGATGAAGGTTATGCATTTCTATGGTACTCAAATGTTATTAAAATAAATGTGTAAGATTACTAGATGTCCCTTTTTTTGAGACAGGTTTCTCTGTGCAACAATCCTGGATGTCCTGGAACATGCCTCAAAGACGAGACTAGCCATGAACTCACCAAGATCGACCTGCCTCTGCCTCCCAAGTGCCAGGATTAAAGAAATGCACCACCACCATCTAGTTTAACACACACGCACACACACACACACACACACACACACACACACACACACACACACATATTATATGCATTGGTGTTTTGCCTGCATATATATCTGTATAAGGATTTCAGACACTGGAGTTACAGACAGTTGTGAGCTGCCATTTAACCTGAGTATTATGCAAGAGCAGTCAGTATTCTTAACAGTGAGCTATCTCTACAGCCCCTACTAGCTATCCTTTTAAGTATAATAATATGTCTCTTCATGTTTATATTTTGAATAAGTGAGTATGACTGGACAGCTTGCTAATGGATAGAAATCTTCATATTTTATATATTATATTGAATCAATTCCTAATTACGGTCCATTCTCTGCCTCCCAGAAGTCTGGAATTATGTCAGCTTTCTGAGACTCCATATTCCTAGTGCTGTGCCTGCAATGTTTAATGTTCACAATAATGAGGTGCTTCCAAATTCTACATTTGAGAGTTTAAAAAGAATGTCCCTGAAGAGGAGATTCATCTCTCCCCAGGTGGAGCACACTGACCTTAATGTATGATTCAGGGCTGCTTAGCTACCGTTAGAGATGAATTGTAGTTGGACAGCACATTGTGCACAGATGCCCCTCTCACCAGCCTCAGGTATGGCATATTCCAGGATGGTCTCTTATTATAAAATGAAATCAGTCATAGACAAGATACTTTTCTCCTGTAATGAAAAAGGAACAGGGTAAGTGTTTCCATGCTCCTGACCAAAGCTAAGTAATAAAATATTATCAGCATTGAATTTCTCTGCTTTTCCTTCCAATTTTCTCTTCACTCTCAGTAAAGGACACACTGTATTATTTTTTGAATCTTATTTTCTTTACTTTCTCCAGAGTTTCAATTTCTTTACCAAGGAACATAGAAGATTTTGAAAGTGATGACATTTATCATTAGTAACTTTTATGCCATAATATCCATTAATATGCAATGCTATATTCATTTACACTTGTACAATATTACCATTGACCCATCAATATATACTGCAACCTAATTTCAATATTTTCGAATATTTCATTTAATGTTACCTATATACATATTGTAAATGTATCTTGCCACATGTTAAAGATTAACTCTAAAGTCATTATTTTCCAAAACAAAGCCAATTTCTATCACAAGAGCTATGCACAACTGCCAGTTCAAAAACAGTGCTGTTATGTTATATACTCTGATTTTTATATTCCAAATGGCATTTGAAATAATCCACTTAATCATCAGGGTATGTTATTACCTCTTTTAAGATAGTTGTCATTTATTAATTGTCTAATTGACTTACTAGGTACATTCCAAAGTTTGAAAATGGATTGCATATTTTTGCTGTTAGTTTTTCTACAATGTAAGGGAATAGGGCATTTGTTTTTTATACCCTATATTGATTTCTGTTGCGTTTATTTGCAAGCTAAGAGGAAACAGCAGACTCAACAGAAACAACTGCTAAATTAACAGATGCTCATAATTGGTATTTCAAAAATGTGCCATTTTTAGTGAATATTTCTGTTAATAATTTAGAGTGATTGCCTATGACTCACATGCTAGTATTTACTGTTATTGATAATACTTTCATTGCATCTATACTTGTAGTCATAGAATTGTTTCTTTTACCTTTAATTGATAGGAAGAAAGACAAACTCATTTTAAAAAGACAAGAACAAGAATTTACTGTATAGTCTCAGTCACCAAAATATGTTTTCAATAAATAATTAAGCATTAGATGTCTTCATAACTTAAAATGTCACAGGTTAGGCTTTTAATAGAAACTACATGTGTTGCCCATATACTACATACATGTCCCAGAAGTCACTAGGGTACATTAGAATTTCATTATCTATGTCTATACACATCATGATTTAGACTCCGTCTTCCTCTCACCTACTTTCATCTATAATTTGGCTTGCACCATGAATGAAGCTGCCAAGTGTCTCGCCCATCTGTGCAGGGGCTTAGTAGTCTGTGATTTAATCATTAAATACTTCAACAAAGCATATCTTGTACTTAGGGAAATGCATTTATTTAAAAAAATACTTGAATATTATAAATTTGGTTTTATAGTGTGTCTAATGTTTTGTGTTTTATAGATTTTTCTCCTTTTATATGTGCTAATTAAGCTTAAGTTTATAGATTTACCTATAGAATTATAGTTACAATCAGCTTTCAAAGTCCTTATCAACTTTATTCAGTCTTTCAAAAGAAATTACATTTTATTGAATCTATTGTTCATTATGTGTGTAATAGATCCCTATTATTCTCATACCTCTACCACCAGATATTATGTAAATTCATCTTTCCTCTCCGATTTTGGTGTTGCTTTCCTCCCACTAAATTTGCTTCTGGTTGCTTGCATGTGCACTAGTGGGAAAGAACTTAGTGAACGGTGGGTAGCTTATCAATGTCTGCCTTCCACAGTTTTATGATGAAACTGTGGCATGTCCAAACTTGCTTGGATTTTAAAATGGCAATGATTTCATGAGTGCAGTGTTTCCTCCTTGTACAGAAGATAAGGTTTCTGTCTTTACACAAATTTTATCCAGACTATAATGCTACTCATTATATGTTCTCCTCTACTTTTAATAAGCTGCTATCAGCAAAATGGCACTGAGGCAAAGTTGTTGCTAAATATATTATTATGTACTCTTCTCTAACTGCCACCCTGCAATTTTCTAATCCAATCCCACTGGATATATGCTCAGAATGTATGAAATAAGCTATAATCATTATCCTACATTATTATAGTGCATTAGTTTAATCATGTCTTTGCTTGTGAAATGAACATATGAGGACTGAATGAAAAATATCCTTTCTCATTTTCACGTTGTACGTGTGTATTCATGCATGAAAAGCCTTTAATCACCTATCACACGCATTACACCGACATTTTCACCAACCACACCAATAGTCATAGTTTGACTAAATATTATAATAATAAGGCTAACATCATTACTATTCTAGTTTGTGGTTCCACACTTTCTGTTTTATTTTGCTAACTACAAATCATGCCAAATGAAAACAGACGACTGCATCAACTACGTCTGTCTGTAAACAATGAAAAGGAAACTAATTCATTGATTGTTAATTATATCAGATATTACTCACTGATGAAATGAGTTAAACATATTCTGAAGCATGATTAATAAAAACTCACAGAGAGAAATTGGGTTTCAACCTGAAGACCAGAAAAACAAAGCAGCCAGCCATTGGTTTATACCTTGGCCTCAGTCCAAAATGGAAATTCTGCCTAAAGGAATCTCAGAAGGTAATATGACTGAGAGCTGTCTCCTCTCACCTTACAAACCTCTCTAGATCTGGGATTAAAACCTTGCAACACTTTGATTAAAGGTATGCACTGCCTGGTTTCTATGGCAAACTAAAGTGACTACTGGGATTAAAGGTGTGTGTTATTGTAACCTGGTCTGTAATGTTGGCCAATGTGGTTGTTTTACTCTCTGAACTTCAGGCATGCTATATTCACTAAAATATAGATGAAATATCACTATCATAGTCAATAATAATAACTTAAAATTTAAAAGCTAATCACATAAAAAGATAAATAAATAATGATAAAATGACAAATTGATGTTGCAATGAGAGGCAGCTTGTTTGTCCCAGCCACCCTTCTAGCTTACACCCAAAATAACCACACAGAAACTGTATTAATTAAAACACTGCTTGGCCATTAGCTCTAATTTCTTATTGGCTAACTCTTACATATTAGTTTAACCCATTTCCATCAATCTGTGTATCAGCACGAGGTTATGGCTTACCAGAAAAGTTTCAGCACATCTATCTCCGGCCATGGATCCATGGCATCTCTCTGACTCTGCTTTCTTTCTCCCAGAATTCAGTTCTGTCTTTTCCATCTACCTAAGTTCTGCCCTATCTGCTAGGCCAAGGCAGTTTCTTTATTCATTAACCAATGAAAGCAACACACAAAGAGAAGGAACTCCTACACCAAATTGAAGGAAGTAATTACAAGCCTTCAGATCTCCTTGTGTATCACTGAAGTTCTTCATCTTTGAATAAGCTTAAGGCCGAATGTAAAAAATAAAAGATGATAAGGAAGAATTTACATTTAAAAAATGTGTTAACTCATTTTAATAGAATTGACCTTGATACTTCCTATTAATATGGTACATAAACAACTTTTCCACATTGTTGAAATGAAACTTTCTCTTGCAGTCCCTGTCACATAGTAGACATCAGTTGCATATATACTGAAAAATAATCCTGAGAGTGAAGACCATTTATTAGAGGAATGTGAAAAAAATATACAACAAAGTATAAAATTTTCCTCACTAATGTGTTACTTGGGTATTGAAAGGGAAGAGAACTCAGGGAAATCACTGTTAATTTTTCATAGCCCTTAGACTTTAGCAGTTTTAGAATATGGTTTAACTATTTGTGAAAGATTTTTTGGTCATGCTTCTAATGATAAACCTGATAATGTAATATTAGTCAAATGGAAAAAGTAATGATACAAAGTTAAATGGGAAGAGTAAAGGTATGGCTACTACCAAAAAGGAGAAAATTTGACCAAAAACATCGTATAAGGTTCAAAACTTTCAGAGAACTAATAAAAATGGTGCAAAAATTATGAGTTGATTTATATTTTTCTGTAGTTTTATTTTTAGTAATTTTGATCTGTTTTCGTGGTGGGAGAGTCATACATACATATACACATGAGGGCGAGTATTTTCAAAAAATAACAAAACGAGATGGATACAAGTGATATGAAAAAGGAAAGAGAAAATGGGTGGGAGAGGGGCTTCTATTCGGGAGGAGGGTGAGAAATCATTAAAGAAAGAAAAGGAGGGGCAAACAACACCATGGTTGTCTGTAAAAGCAATAAAGAATCATATTGCATGTGAGTGTGTAAGTTGAAAATTTATGATGCAATTATAAATATATATATATACAATGTGGAATTCTCTGTATGATATGAATATGTTTTATTATCATTTGTTAATAAATAACCAGATTCGGGCTATGGTAGGACAGAATATAATCAGGGTGGAAGAGAGATATATAGAGAGAGTAGGTTGAGTCAAAGAAATGCCATGTAGCTGCTAAAGCAGACAGATGTTGGAGATATTAGACCATTACCAGTAAGACACAGCCTTGTTCCAAAATACAGATTAATAGAAATGGGTTAATTGAAGATGTAAGAGAGAGTTAAGAAGAAGCATGAATAATAGGCCAAACAGTGTTATAATTAATATAGTTTCTGTGTGATTAATCAGGTCTGGGCATTTCAGCCTTTACCCTCCACCTAACTATATATAGTAGGTGGAAGCTGCATTTACGTATACATATATATATATATATATATATATATATATATATATATATGAAAAATATTTATATGTTTCCTGAAAATGCTCTCCACAAGAATCTTTGACAAAAACCTTAGTACCAGGCACAAGAACTCTTTTGCATGGTTTTTCAGAATGGTCCAGGTGATTGTAAAAAGAACAGACTTTTTTTGTAGTGCTTGCTTGCTTATCAGAGGTGAATATTGAACTCTTATTGCTGAAGACATCAAAAACTTAGAACATAAAACTCAGATGACTGGACTTGTAACTAAGCTAAAAAAAAAAAAAAAAAAAAAAAAACCTCTTTCCTTAGGTATGGCTTCCAATACTCCAGAAACTACTATGAAAGCTGCCATGGGAGAGAAACAATCAAACCATCCTAGCCAGAATAAAGACCTATGAATAATGACAATGACAATGATGATGAAGACATAATAACCATGAAGAAAAATATTACTAATACTCCTCACCAAGGAAGCCTCACTCAACAGCAAACAGAGACCACCAGAGAAAGCCATAACTAGGCACAGTACAGTGATAAGTAGATCCTGGGTACCATAGCCCAAATGGATGCATGTACATCATGTATCTATGGTTCAGAAAACATTGCAAAAAGAAAGAGTAGAAAAAAATTAGTGGAATACCAGGATGTCCAGCATGAAATAGTCTCCCCTACTCATTGATATATAACCAAGATCAGAACAGAAGAAGTAACAGCTGAATAGAAGTAATCAGCTATTAAAGTGAAAGTGGAAAGGCTTCATGGGGTCCAACCACTGGACAAATAATTATGGGCAATTGAAAGCAACTAGAGAAAAGAGAAATAGCTTTTTCCCATGAATGAGGTACTTTTTTTAGTTGTTCAATGTAAAATGGTCATTCATGAAATGATGTACACAAAAGACAATAAAATTGCACTCGGTTGCATAAATATGTGTGTGTGTTTTCTGTGTGTGTGTGCTAATGCATACTCATATATATGTAACAACTGTCAAAGAGATGTTATCAATTTGAGACTGTAGTAAGTAACGTGGGAGGGAATGAAAGGAAGGGGTCAGGAAAGGGCTGGAGAAAGTAAAGGTAGGAAGATTTGTGTATCCAGATTTAAATAAAAAACATTTTAAATGCTTAATGTTGTTATTTCTGAATATTGGATAGTGGACTTGATTTAAAATCTTTATAATAAATTATGAAACACATTTTCTACAATAGTCAAATCAAATAGTCAAATACAAATAGTCAAATTTGTAGCTTTTAGCTACAAATATTGAGGATGAAATAATTTTACTACATTTTAAAAATTTGTGGTCTTTTGTCTTTTATCATAACTTCAATGTATCCCTAAAATTTAGTGTGTTGGCAGAGGACACTTGTGGCTGTAGGTTATAAGGACTCTTTGATATGCTTACTAGGTCAAAATAAATGAATTAAAATCTTTATGCTTCTTATAATAACACATTTCTATCATCTGTGTCTCCAGGTTCTTATTGTTAGCTTTCCTGCAAACAGAGCACAATTTATTGAAGTTTTACTTTTGTTATCCTTAACTAGATTTAATGTATGTAGGACAGCACAAGGACAGGTACTATATATGTTTATGATTGTCAGTTATCATAGTCTATAACCTTTTGTAGCAAAGTAAAATGGCTTTATCTGTCACAAAGGAGCAAAAATGTCTCAAGATTGAAAATGCACATTTTATGAGGCAAGGAACAAGTACTTTGAAGTCATTTGAAAGATGTTTTATTATGTGAGGAAAATAAGCATTTAATTTCATTTCTATGGTTTGTCATTTTTATACTTAGATAATGAAACCTGCTAGAAACTTCACATGCTCACTTGATTTTCATTTCTTCAAGGTCACACAAATCGAATCACTTCTTTGTTGTTTTTGAAATAACATTTTCTGCTCACTACTTAAGGCTCAGACATTGTGTCTAATGAGGAAAGTTTTAAAAAGTTACCAGAAGGAAAATATCATTGGACATACTGACTTCTGTAAAAAAAATGCTTTAATAAATAGAAGAAAACTGAAGAACATGGAACATAGAATGATCCATATGATCCATCCTGCAATGAAGAACATATTTATAATATTTGATGTTTCTACATTCAGCACTAAATCATGAAGTTCTTCCAGATTGATATGTGGTACATTTTAATTGGAATTTTCATAAAATCATGTGCATAAACTAATTTTTTCACCACTATACTAACGAGGAGCATAAACTAATTTTTAATTTAAATCTTTTAAATGATTGTGCTATTTCTTAAAGAAAATGTCACTTTTTGAGATCCAAATTAATACTGTTCAATTTTTACTATCCCTACTGTAAGCTGTAGCCTTGTAAAATAAATTTCTATTATCATTTTTGTTCTACAAATATTATAGTTAGATTTAAGCCACTTCCTAAAAAAACGTGTCTCACCACTGTTTGTAACTTTATTTCCAGGTAATGCAGCTGTTTCTTCTGAGCTTTGTGGACATTTGCAAACAGAGGCATGGATAACCAAAGAAAGACCTAGCAAAATGCACATAGTTGAAAATAAAATGCATTTAAAAAATATGATGAGACTACTCCATATATTGGGAAACACAAAGAAAATTGCATAACATATTCAATTGGAAACAACTGGAACTTAAACATATTTCACCAGAGTAGAATCTTATTGTATCTTTAAGACTAAACTTAACACCCACAGGGTAAGTAAGTCAAGGTATAATATTACCATTAGGGACTTTGGCTGTGGAACTTGCAGGGAACTGGCAAATGTTGATGAACTTGCTCACAGGCTGAGCTCCGGCAATCTAGTCGAAGAGATGGAGGAGGGAATATATGAATAAGGGAGGTCAAGATCCTGATGGAGAAATCTACACAGAGAGCTGAACCAAGTTCATGGAAAATCATGAACTCTAGACTGACACCTGTGGAACATCCTTGGAACTGAGATAGGCCCTTCACATATGGAAACCAGTGGTGAAGTTTGGATAATCTGTGAGGCCCCTGGCAGTAGGACCAGGATCTATCCCTGGTGCATGAGCCAGCTTGTAGCAATCCATTCCCTTTAAATCTTTTAAATGATTGTGCTATTTCTTAAAGAAAATGTCACTTTTTGAGATCCAAATTAATACTGTTCAATTTTTACTATCCCTACTGTAAGCTGTAGCCTTGTAAAATAAATTTCTATTATCATTTTTGTTCTACAAATATTATAGTTAGATTTAAGCCACTTCCTAAAAAGTGAAACCATGCTCAGTCTTGATGAATGGGGAGGCAGGGTTTTATTCTGTTCCAACTTACAATGACAGACTTTGTTGACTCCCCATTGGAGCCATTACCCTTTAGGAGGAGTGAATACAGATTGGGCTGCAGGGGAGGCAAAGGGGTGGGAGAAGGTTTGTGTGAGAGAACTGGGGTTGGAATGCAAAATAAAATTTAAAAAAATAGTTTTTATAAATTATCATGAGTTCATAGAGTAACAAATGATTTAGTCTCATATGGAACGCTACAGAATGAGACTTGTCTCATTTGTTTCTCAGCATCCTGGGCCAACGATTTCCTCTTCCAAGGTTCTATTTTAAAGTGTGTACCAGTGAGCCAATATCACCCAGGCTTAAAACGCTGGTTTTCATCTCAATAATTTTCTATTTTCCTGTTCAGTGATATAGTCTATTTATTTTGGTAATATATATATAGAAAATATGGATTGATTATTTTAAATATATAAACTTGCTCATGATTTCAGCCCAAACCAGGAAGATAGGCTGAATATCATAAGGCAGAAGAAATATAAAATACATACCAAGATAAATGGTCTACTTATTTAAGAACATGCTTTGGTTTTGATTAACATTGTTAATAAATTAAAATTCTTATGTTTTACACAAGTAATTGTCCTTCTAAAGACCACATATAATAATTAGAATTAAACACATAAAAGTTCCTCCCAAATTTCAATCAGCTTGCTGTCTATGATGAAAGTTGTTTACTTTATAAACACTGTTCTATTAAACTGCAATTTGGGATATAATATGGTTATTTCTGTTACTATTTAACCATTTGTGTGTCATAACATTAAATAGAGTCTCACAGGCAATGAATTTACTCAATGCGGACAATCAAAATTTTAAAATTTGATCTACATTAACTTATTTATTTGCAACAAAGTTTGTATCCTAACGTGTGCATTATAAAATATCATACTATATTTTATGCAAACATTAATATTTAGATATTTAAGAATGTCATCACTTATTTTTTTCATGCGGAAAAACAAAAACACCCAGGATAGCCAAACAATTCTGCATAAGAAAGGAACTTCTAGAGACATCACCATGCCTGACTTTAAGCTCTACTATAGTGCTTGAAAACAGCTTGGTAGTGGCCTAAAAACAGACACGTGGTTCAATGAAATATAATTGAAGACCAAAGTCTACTAATACTAATACTAATATTAGTATTAATAGTAATACTAATAATACTATTCCATACACCTATGAACACCTGAATTTTGACAAAGAAGCAAAAATTATACAATGGAAGAAAAAGCATCTTCAACAAATGGTGCTGACATAACTGGATTCAACATGTAGAAGAATGCAAATAGGTCCATATTTATCCCTATGAACAAAACTCAAGACAAAATTGATCAAAGATCATAACATAAATCCAGCCGCACTGAACCTCATAAAAAAAAGTGGGAAGTAGCATTCAATGCATGGGCACAGAAGACCACTTCCTAATATAACACCAGCAGCTCAGAAACTAAGATAACAATGAATTAATGGGACCTCCTGAAACTGAGAAGCTCCTGTAAGGCAATGGGCACAGTCAAAAAGAAAAAATGGTAGCCTACAGAATGGGAAAAGATCTTCTCCAAGCTCACATTAGACAGAGTTCTGGTCTTCCTGGGAAGCTAGGTAACAAGAAGCCTAAGAGTGACATACATGGATCTCCCTGGGAAATTAAAATAGAAATATCTCCTGAGAAATTTGGGAGCATGGGGGGAGGGCAGTAGGAAAGTGCCAGAGGAGGGATGAGAAGAGGAGAACATGAATAAAAGGGATAATTGAGCTGGGGAGCAGACAGAGAGGGAGGGCAAGGAAAGAAATGTCTTGATTGTTGAAGCCATTTAGGGGCTCTCAGGAAACCTGACATCAGGGACATTTCTAGGAATCCACAAAAATGACTCATCAAAGACCTTAAGCAATAGTGGTTAGAGTGTCTAAACTGGCCCTACCTCTGTAATCAAATTGATGACTACCTTAATTGTCATCATATAACCTTCAACTAGTAATTGATGGATGCAAATGCAGAGATCCACAGCTAAGCACTGGGCTGAGCTTTCAGATACCAGTCAAAAACAGTGAAGAGCAATAAGATGAGCAAAGGGGTGAAGACCATAATGGTGATACCCACAGAAACATCTAACCTGAAATAGTGGGAGCTCACTGACTCTGCCTGACAGTGGGAGAATCAGCATAGTATCTAACTAGAACCTTTGAATGTGTGTGACAGTTGTTTGACTCAAGCAGTCTGTGGAGACACTGCCAGTATTACCAGGATTTGTCCCTTGTATTGAACTGGCTCTTTGGAGTCCATTCCTTTTGGGGTGATACATTGCTCAGCATAAATATAAGGAGAAGGCCTTGGTTCTGCCTCAAAGTAATATGTCATATTTTGTTGACTCCCCATGGGAAGACTTACTTTGAGGACTGAATAGGGAGTAGGATAGGGGGAAGGTGGAGAGAGTGGGAGGAAGGGGGGAGGAAGAAATTGAATAGGATTGTAAAATGAGAAATAATTGTTTTAAAACAAATGAATCAATTTATTAATAAAAAGACTAGTAATGTTGCTTGAGTAATTTGATGTGAGCATATAAAGAGGAGGAGATGGATCAGCTATTGAAACTAATAGTGGAAGATTGAAGAAATATGAAAGAGTTACCACCCCTTACCACTTAAAGAATTGTGTGTACTTTGAATCATTTTATTTTCACAGGTGATCACCCAATTACAAAAGTACTAGGGAGATTGTAGCCAATTCATGCAAAAATGTATGGAATATAGGAAGACTTAATAAATTGATTTGAGCACAAATTACCAGTAAAGTGAAGTACCTGCTTTGGGATATTTGATATTATATCCCAGACTAATCTATTCATCAAGGAACAAAGTGGTACAGAATTGGATCGATAACTCTCATATAAGAAGATTTTTGAGTTTTTCCAAGAATCAATAAGCTACAGCTTTCTGTGTATAGCAAAAGAATAACAACAACAAAATAATAGTACTATTAGCATTCATCCATATAACATAGCCATAGAACAGTGGTTCTCAGTTTTCCTAATGCTGCAACCCTTTAATACAGTTCCTCATGTTTTGGTGATCCCTAGCCACAAAACAATATTATTGCTTCTTCATAACTATAATTTTTCTGCTGTTATAAATCTTAATAGAGATATCAGATATGAAGGATATCTGCTATGTGACCTAAAGGAGTTGTGACACTTGTGTAGAGAACTACTGCTGTAGAAATTGTGTTTCTTGGCTGGGGAGATGGCTTCGAGGCTAAAGCACTTATGACACAAACATGAAGACTGTGATTTGTAGCCCTACCATCCATGAAAAAGCTGGGATGACATTCCAGCTGATGTCAATGTCAGCAAGAGGGACATAGGCTAGACATTACCAGGACTATCTGGGTATCTATACTACATAGAGCTAGTGACCTTTTTGTCTGCACCTACCAATGGGTCAGGTTTCAAAATCTAGGTCATCACTATATGACTTTATATAAACCTAATTACTTCACAATGGCCCTAGTAAACTGATAATGACAGTAACTTGTAAATTTGAAAGTGATATGAGTACTAAATTTAAAACAAACCTGATGTGGGATTCCCCTCTATAGGCTTTGATTACCATTAATGAATAAAGAAAGTTGCCTTAGCCTGTTGATAGGGCAGAACTTAGGTAGGTGAGGAAAACTAAACTGAATGCTGGGAGAGTAAGAGAGAAACCATGTAGCCACACCAGATACAGATGCCAGTACTTTACAAAGTAAACCAAAGCCTAGTGATGATAAACAGATTATTGGAGATGGGTTAAATTAAGATGTAAGAGTTAGCCAATAAGAAGCTAGAGATAATAGGCCAAGCAGTGATTTAAATAATATTGTTTCTGTGTGATTATTTTGGGACTGAACAGTTGGGAAAAAGCAAGTGGCCTGCTCACAACACCTACCAGGTCACTTGGCAGTGTTTTAGATACTATAAGGAAAATAAACATAGCAAGGGAGGAGATGAGTTAATCATAAATTATTTTCTATGCAATAATTAGTAACTGATTTTAGAATCTATAATCTACATCTACATTAAAGAAATATCCAGTTACAGGGGCTCTTGACTACAAATGCAGAGAAAGTTGTGTGCATTGGGATACCTAGATTTTGCCAGCAAATCCATGAGTTCCAGTTTCAATGAAAGAATTAAACTCAAATATTAAGGTGTAAATAGACAGAGAAATAACTACCTCTGACATCCATATATGGATATATAAACATATGAATAGGTATGCACACAAAACAAACAAACATATAATGTGTTCTTAAATTTGTAAATATACTTTAGTTTCTTGCAATATCTAATCAATCACTTATGAACATACACAGATTTTAATTTATGCAAGACTAATTAAAAGTTAAGGTTACAGGTAAAGAAGTAATTTTGTGACTGAGTTGAACTTTATAATAGAAGTATAAAGTAGAAATAAAATTATATCAGTTATTCATTAAATTATTAAGGAAAATGAACAGAAAATTCAGTAAATTCCATTTTCTGTGTTAGAACCTCAAGTTACCTTTCTTTCTACCAAAAAAGCAGATCCTTGAGTTCAAAGGAACACATACTATGAACTTAAAGGTCTTACTTGAAGTTGAGTTTCCTGCCTCTTACTTAGAGCTCTGAGCAAGCCTTATGCCCCTGAAATCCAGAGCCAAGGTAAGCATGAATTATAACCTTGCATTTCCCTAATGACTTCTGCCTCTTGATGACACCTTGCAGAATAGAGAAAATGTCATTCAATTGCTTTCATCCATTGGAGAATTAAAAGAGCAAAACATTCCAATTGTTTCACAGACACTGAAGGTTCTTTCTTTCCATTTATGGCTCTATCATACTCCCTATAGTGTGATGATATAATTGTAACTGAATTGCAACTACCCATATTTCAATTAGGCAGATAAACCAGAATTGGACCTGTAATCTGCTAGATTATATAAATAAGTGTTATGTTGGTATTTACAATAATTTTACATTTTACACAGCAGTAAGTGAACAATGTTAGTAAAGATTACTACCTTTAAACTGATAAGGTGATGAACTGTCATTCATGATTTTTGAGGAATTAATGAATTGAGCTTTACCTCATTACTTATGTAAGAAATAATTATCTAATAATGCTTTAACTTAATAAAATAGATATGAGTTTTGCCATAATGGCAGAAAAACAAAGAGAAAGCTATTCGTAAAATGAAAATAACACATTTTTTAATTTTTTATTTTCTCATTTATTTAGTTCTCATTTATTTATTTATTTATTTATCGATATAGGGTTCCTCTATGTAGCTTTGAAACATGTCCTTGAACTTGCTATGTAGACCAGGCTGGCCTTAAAATCACAGAGATCCACCTGCCTCTGCCTCCCAAGTACTGGGATTAAAAGTGTGCTCTACAACTAACTGTTTATTTGTTTGTTTGCTTGCTTGCTTGTTTGTAAAATTATGCTTGAAAATCACACAATTTTTATATACTGACAAAAGGTGTAGCTTTTAAATTTTTTAAAATTCTTTCTGCAATCTATGCTTCTTAGACTAATGAGATACAAACAAAACATAGAACTCTATAATGATTTTGTACTCACTACTATAATCCAACTACCATATACATTAAAGGCTAATTTAGGGATAATATAATATTAATTATATATAATATGACATGAATAAATGTAGAGATTTTTCAAATGGGAAAATGTATTTTCTATGGAAACATCAGTTTATGAGGAATACAATTTCAGAGTATACATAATAATAATCTTTATAGGGATCATAATTTACTTAAATATACCAGTGATATTATATTAGAAGCAACTATTAGTGAAGGCATACCATAAATTCCAATAATGTTAGGAAAGAGCCATGATCTTTGCATTTTGAAATATAATAGAATAAGAAAATAATTAGTGTTAACATATTTCACCATTCTCTCTCTCTTTGTCACTAATTTAAATGTTCTATGCTAGGCTAGCTATATTTTTTATTGATTTTTATTAACCTCTGCATTTTTCTCTGCTCCCCTGCCTGCCTATCCCTTCCCCCCTTCAGCCCTCCCGCGAGGTCACCATGCTCCCATTTTACTCAGGAATCTTGTCTTTTTCTACTTCCCATGTAGATTAGACCTATGTAAGTCTCTCTTAGTGTCCCTATTGTTGTCCAAGTTCTCTGAGATTGTGGTTTGTAGGCTGGTTTTCTTTGCTTTATGTTTAAAAACCAACTATAAGTGAGTACATGTGAGAATTGTCTTTCTGTGTCTTGGTAACCTCACTCAAAATAATGTTTTCTAGCTCCATCCATTTCCCTGCAAAATTCAAGATGTCGTTATTTTTTTTTGGCTGTGTAGTACTCCATTGTGTAGTATCACATTTTCCTTATCCATTATTCAGTCGAGGGGCATTTAGGTTGTTTCCAGGTTCTGGCTATGACAAACAAAGCTGCTATGAACATAGCTGAGCACATGCACTTGTGGCACGATTGAGCGTCCTTTGGATATATACCCAAAAGTGGTGTTGCTGGATCTTGAAGAAGGTTGTTTTCTAATTTTCTGAGAAATCAATTGCCACACTGACATCCAAAGGTGTTGTACCAGCTTCCATTCCCACTAGCATTGCAGAAGTGTTCCCTTAACCCCACAACCTCTCCAGCATACGTTGTCATCAGTGTTTTTGATTTTGGCCATTCTTACAGTTGTAAAATGGAATCTCAGAGTTGTTTTGATTTGCATTTCTTTGATGACTAAGGATGTTGAACATTTCCCTAAGTGTCTTTCAGCCATTTTAGATTCCTCTGTTGAGAGTACTCTGTTTAGGTCTGTACTCCATTTTTTTTATTGATTATGTGGGGGGTTTTGGTGACCAATTTCCTGAGTTCTTTGTATATTTTGGAGATAAGACTTCTGTCTGATGTGGGTTTAGTGAAGATCTTTTCCCATTCTGTAGGCTGTCATTTTGTCTTGTTGTCCTTTTTTACAGAAGCTTTTAAGTTTCAGGAGGTCCCTTTTATTGATTGTTTCTCTCAGTGTCTATGCTGCTGGGGTTGTATTTAGGAAGTGGTCTCCCATGCCAATGTGTTCAAGTGTACTTCCCACTTTCTCTTCTATAAGATTCAGTGTGGCTGGTTTTATGTTGAGGTCTTTGATCCATTTGGACTTGAGTTTTGTGCATGATGATAGATATGGTTCTATTTTCATTCGTTGGATGTGCATTGGGGTCCCTGGGTAAGTGTCTTGTGCAAGTCAGGACACAGGGGATGCAGAGTATGAACAACTGCATAATAAGCTTTATTTTGTTTAGCTTTTTATACAGAATAAAAAGCATTACCTCAACTCCTAAACTACTCTTTTACCACGTACATGATCATTAGAAACTCTTAGCTCACTTTGTATGAAACAATGCCTCAATAAAAAAGCAGTAATAAATATAAAAAGAAGTATAAAGAAACAAAGCAAAATGTATTCAGAAGCAAAGCACTTCCTTAATCTCTATCTGGTGGAGTGCGATAAACTGAGCTCAAAAGTCACTTCTTTATCCAGGGTACAGATTCTGACAAAACGTTGAGAAATGTGCAGAGAAACTGTGCTTTCATCCATGCTTGGTCTGCCAAGCAGTCCTTTCCCAACTTCATCTCATCTGTCCCGGAGGAGCCTACACTCTAAGCCAGTTCTGTGTCTCCACACAATATAATAAGAAAAGTGAAAAACATGTACACTGAAAGCTCTAAGACATTGAAGAAAAAGATTGAAAAAGACGCAAGAAGATGGACAGATCTCATTCTCCCTTGGTCATAGATTGGTAAGATTAACATTGAGAAAATAGTTCTCTTACTGCAGGCAATGTTCATATTCAAAGTAACACATATCAACATTCCAACACAATGCTTCATAAAAATTGAAAAAATTCTTAAATTTTTTGTGAAATGAAAAGGGAACCAGGATAGTAAAACAGTATTGATTAATAGAAGAATGACCAAAGTATAATCATGGTTATACTACAAATCTTCACTAATAAATATAGCATAGTTCCGGCATAAAAAGAGACATATATGAGCCCATGTAAAAGCTTTCACTCTAGAGTCATCGGCGCTTTGACATAGAAGAATGCATAATTTGACAAAACAGAAAGAAAGCATCTTTAGTAGGAGGTCCTGTTCATACTGGCTCCCTTCTAGTAGAAGAAAGAAATTGAAGCTCCATCTCTTACCGCAAACGATCAAATGAATAAATGATCTCAAAATAAGAACTTATCCCTGAAACTTAATAGAGGAACAAGCAGATAATACACTTAAACTCACTGAGACAGTAAAGAATTTAATGAAAATTAGCCTGTAGTGGCATTTCAATTGTATTTTAATAAATTAAAGCTTGCCTGAAGATCTGAAAGAAAAACAGCCAAATTGGTCAGGCTTACAGACCAGGTAATGGTAACATACACCTTTAATCCCACTAACCACACTAGTTTGCCATAGAAACCGGGCATTGCATGTCTTTAATCACAGTGGTTCATGCCTTAAACCCAGCCCTAGGGAGGATTATAAAATTGGAGAAAACAGCTCTCCAACACGGTCTCATACTGAGATTTCTGGTGGCCTGATTGCCATTTTCAGACTGAGTTTAAGGTAAAAGCAAGTGGTTGAGTGCTTTGCTTTTAGGACTTTCAGAATGAACCCCAATTTCTCTCGTTGAGTTTTACTGATTGTGCTTCATTTGGCACCCAAATTTCTGAAAAAGTCGTTTGCCTGAGGCTTTTTAGCCAGCAGTCCAGGCCAGAGCTGTGATTAGAATTCCAACTCTATTAACTGGAACCCTAACCTAACCACCTGGGTTTGTGAGAAAATCTAGTACTCCCAGCTCCAATCCACCTCAGTTTAGTTCCCAGGAAAAGATGGAAGATTCACAGTGACTCGATGTTATTGCACTCTCTTTGAATTATTTGACCATTGAGGAAGGAACAACATCTGCTAAAAGACATTTGATTATAAATGCTGCTGAATTAATCCAGCCTATACATTTTGAAAATGTCTTGACTTCAATATTTAAGTCAAAGATACATTATTTGGAGAAGAGGTTTTGCTTTTGTTTCCAAAGAAAATGAGGGTCTGTTGATTCATTTTTGGTTAAGAAAAAATAAAAGGTTTGATCAGCTCTGATTTCATTCCTGGTTAGGAAAAATAAAGTTTGAGCAAGGAAGACCACCTGAAAAATCTCCAGTGGGAACTGATGGCCCAGATTATCCATCGTTTCAGAGCACCTCTAATGCAGTTTCATCTGAGTTCTATATCCAGAACAGCTTCAAGACCGCTGGATAAGAAGATCCAGCCTGAAAGAATACTCCAGTCAGGATTTAACCATAATCCTAAATTTTCTTTGAGTCCCCATAAGATTAACAGCTCCCCTAATCAGCAGGAAATAGCCTAGAAACAATGCCCATATTCTACAAAAAATAGATTATGAATGTTTGTCATTGTGTAGTGTGTTGGAAACAAGTTGTTACGGAAAGAAGTTGGGAAAAAAGCTAAACAATGGTAATTAGAATTAAGGCTCTTGTTTTGAAAAGAAAAAAAAAAGGCTGGGCATAATGGTACATGCTTTTAATCCCAGCTTTTGGGAGACAGAAGGAGGCAAATATTTCTGAGTTGAGGTCAGCCTCATCTACAGAGTGATTCCCAGGCTAGCTCCATAGTTACTGAGAAACACTGTCTCAAAAAAAAATTTAAAAAAAAAGAAAGGAAAAGAAAAAAAGGGGATATAGATTTAATAGGATAAATTATTGAAATTACCCTAAAAAGAGGAAGGGAAGGATATAGGTATGATCTTGTTGTGAAAAGAAAAAAAGATGAATACAGAGATGATAGGATAAAAATGTAAATTATTGAATCTACTCTGAAATGAAAAAAGGATGATACAGATATGATATACTAATAAGGTAGATTATTGAATGTACTTTTAAAAAGCAACTACTAGTTTCAAATATTTTGCATTGGATTGGATTTTGATTGGATTTTTGTATATTGTACAAATTTTATATATTTAAGATTAATTATTAAAAAATATATTAAACAAACATTTGTAGTCTAACTCAAAGTATTGTTCCTATACAGCTCTTTTAACAATGTAATACAAATTTCCTAGTCTTGAAAATTATTATTACCAACCTTTTAGAATAATAAGGAAATACAGGTAAGTAGTTAATCATCTAATATATTCTAACTTATAGTCACATTAGGTATGCTTTCAAGGTCAAACAAAGGTATATTTTAGATACACAGGTCATCTTTGAACACTTCAGAGATCTACAGAATATGGCATTTAAGAAGTTTTAATAACCTTGGCACTTCATATGACAATGAGACATGTCTGCTCCTGGCAGCACCAATCTACTTCAGCGATTATAATAGGCATTAAGGAAACTCCACATAGAGTTTACTTTCTTTGTGGGAAAGGTAAGTCACTGGGCTAGAAAATTGTTGTAGGAAGTGTGTCAATGAAGGAGGAAATCACATTCAGTGAGGCTAGTGAGGTACTAAAGGATTAGAAACCGACCCCTACAGACCATGGATATCCAGCTCAACTTCAAATAGTTTGGGTGAAACAAAACATGCAAAGATGATGTCTGAGTACACATTATCTTATGGATTGGTGGAATTTAAATCATGATAGGCTCCTGGAAAGTTCAAAGATGCAAGAGAGTTCAATGGCATACAAAGGGAGAAGTGGGTTTTTGAGATGAGTATTCAAAACTTCACACAAATAGATATCTCCTAATGTAGCACACAGATAAGTGTCTTATCAGGCTGAGAGGAATGAGCTTCTTGCAGCTATTTATAAATAAACAGAAAACAATCAAGCAGGAATGAAACTGTTTCAGCACTCTTGAGAACAAGTCTACTTACTCTTTGAAGAAACTTTCTGCCTTTGGAGGTCTTCCTTTCCTTACCCAGGAACATTCTCTTTGTGCCACATGTTCCTGTGTAGTTTTTGCCAGAGGCATTCCCCAGCCACAGAAGTTTTCTTTCTTTCTTTTTTTAACTTCCATCCTTTCTCTTTTTTCTCTCCTTTATCTGCCTCTCAATTTCTAATCTTCCCATTAGAAAAGATGATATGTATAGATATAGAGATAGGGTATAGATAGCCTCTAAATAGAGATGCTATTACCAAAACATCTGTTTATTAATGGCCATAGACTAAACAGCTTCATTCACATAAGCATGTCAGCTCATGTCAGGCCACTTTTCGTATAGAGGTATGTCATCCACAATTTAATATTTATTCTTACAAAGATAGAAAACCATCATGTGCATTTATTGCTACACTTCAGAACCAGGATGAGTTTGTCAATACACTTGACATTTTTAATGTGTAAATTACTTGTTCAACTTATTTTCATTATACACACATATGTACATATGGCTTTATGTCTGACTTTTTATTTTTTTAATATTTATTTGCATACAAGATACTTACATAATTAAATTTATGCCTAGTTTGTTTTTGACAAGTATAAAAAAATCAAATATAACTAGGATAGAATATTTTCACAATGCTAAAGGATTGTCATGACACTTATCATTTTATTCTCCAGCCAAAACCTGAAGGCATCAAATATTCATAGGTCAGACTTGACTTTTTCAAATTTTATTCAAGTGACACCATATATTATAGAAGCCTACAATAGCTGTTTTATTATATTCAATATTGTATTAAGTGATAATACTTATAAATTTTATCAGAATTCCATCATTTGAGTACCAGATATGATTCCACTCTAGAGGTGTAGGGAAATACCTTAATTAAAATTGTTTATAAATCTTCACACATTAGCACCACTCCCTTGTCCCCACTTCAAGATCAATATTTTGTTCAATTATTGTTGTAATATATATATGTATTCATGTTTATTAATCAAATTTTTCATTTTTTATACCAACTGATACAGATATGAATAATTTGCACTGATATGGATATTAGTCTATTGATACACATTTTAGGTCAATCTTATTATATGTATATTTCTGCTCTTGATTAAGGTATTGTAATTGTGCAGTTCATTTAAAATGTAATGTATGTTAAAAATACAGGTCAATAGACAATCATTTATAATAGTCAATTTTGTAGTCATATAAGTAAGATTTTCTATATATATATATTGAAATTAGATAATCTTCAAACCTTTCAAAGACCTACAGAATATGGCAGTTAAAATGTTTTAATAACATGATATTTCATGACATGAGACACATCTGCTCCTTTAAGTTCTTCTTAAAGAGGAAGAGCGGCATAGAAAAGGCTCCTCAGGGAGTTTGTTAGCCCTTTGTGCAAGAAACTGCTCTTGCCTAGACTGCTTTATGGTATGCTGTGTGAACTGGCCATGCAGGAACCACAGAGAAATGACTGCTGAACTTGCCAAAAGTTGAGTTCAGGGCTCTTACTTCATGAAAGAGTCTGTCAGACATTCTAAAGGACACAGAAAAAAAGTGACTGACAAACTGCCAATATAGGTGGAACAGTCTTTGAAATTTCCTGCTTCATGGAAAAATCTTCCAGATACAATGGGCCTGTAGAAAGAAGATGGGTGACCCAATGTTACAGAAGAACTTTGGGTAACTGTACAGGCAATGAGATGTCTCTGTCAATTCTGGAGTTTTAGAATTTTCTTACAATGTACTTCCTGTTTAGGTAATATTATATCCTTTTGGAGTCTTTGATGGAGTTGAAGAATAGACAGTAATAGATAGTTTTCCTTGTTATGATAAAAGATAGGGTAGATCTAAGTATTCTAACTGTAGTTCTTGGTTGATATCTGTTTTGTTATATGTAAATTTTACTATGTTAAAGTTAAAACCTTTCTTTTCATTTAAACAGAAAAGGGAAAATGGTGTGGGTAGTGCTTCTGTCTATGTGCTGCTCTTATTGGTTAATGAATAAAGAAGCTACTTTGGCCTGTGCTAGTGCAGAATAGAGGTAGGTGGGGAAAACTAAAGTGAGTGCTGGGAGAAAGAAGGCAGAGTCAGGAGAAGCCATGGATTCACCAGAGGATACAGATGTAAGCCACCAGACAGAACCTTGCCAGTAGGCCAGAAGCCTCATGGTAAACTATAAAATAATAGGAATGGGTTAACCAAAGATTAAGAGCTAGCAAGTAATATGGTTAAGTGATTGGCTAAGGAGTGATTTAAATATTTTAGTTTCTGAGTGGTTATTTCGAGTCTGGGAAGCCAGAAACAAACAAGTGGTGTTTCCAACAACCAACCAGTTCCCCCACCCTCCTCTCCTCACATTGTCTCACCCACCTTCCATCTACCTCCTTCCCCATCCACAACTCCTCTGTCTCTGTCTCCATTCTGAAAAAGGTAGACCTGCCATGAGCATCAGTGAAACATGGTACATGAAGTTGAGGCAGAACTAAGCTCCTCCCTCTGAATCAAGGCTTGGCGAAGAAATCCAGGTTGGGAAATAGGTTTCCAAAAACCAACTTAAATCCCAGGGACAGATGTTGATTCCACTGCTAGGAGTTGAACAACCAGGCTATACAACTGTCACACACAAATGAATTCACTTTTGATGAACATATATATCACATATACACGTTTGCTTCATAATGAACAGTGGAGTTCTGAATTTTATTGTATGAGTAATTTAGGGGCTGTGTATATCTACATATTTTAGTCAAATATGGAAGAGAATAGTTAGTTACTCAGCAATCATCACAGGGGTTCACTACTTGCATGGACTGCATTAAGCTGTCTTTATTAAATTATTAGCCCGAAACCAGCTGGTTCTGTTTTTATTGCTTTATTTACACATAAAAATCGCTGGCATGTCTAGCATGTACATCTTTGCCAACAGTTAATATTGCTGTTTTACCTCTTTTACTTTAGCCCACATTCATGCATGATCAGTTACTTCTTAGTTTTCATTTTCATGATTATTTAAAGTTTGAATATATTTTCATGTCATCTTTTACCATTTACATCTTCTGTAAAGTCTGTATGTAAACATGTGAAGAATATTTTAGTGTCAGTTTGTTTTATCACTGCTGTTCAACAATCATTTATGTGCTCTAAATGTAATGAATCTGTTTGGTAAATTTATTGTAAATGATTTTTTTGTATGAATCAGTAGTATTTCACCAGGGCTTTAACATGATAGACAAGTGCTTTTTTGTACCAGTACAGGGTTATAACCCAAGTCATTCTTTTATATTTTTGGGAAAAGACAAGATGAGCATGCCAAGAAGTTCTGTAGACTATTGTGACCTCCAACTTTCTATTTTATTGCCTCAATCACCACAGAAAGCCTACACCAATGAAATGGTACTGAGAATTCCTTCAAATATTTTTTGTGCTTTCTGACCATTTATCTTTCCAGTAATTTTATTTTTTGATAACATCATTTATAAGCATTTACTCTGACCCCCTCCCACCCAGCCTCCAAGTCTTCCAATTTTGCATATTCAAAATTAATGAACCCTTGTCTGATTACTATTGCTAAATGTGAATATAAATATATATGTGTGCCTACATAGATAACCTCTCAGTTCATGTAGCTTTGCTCTTAGTTACATGTGTCCTTGGATAATCACTTTGGACTGAACACCTGTCACTAAGGAGACTGATTCTTTCTTCTCCAGTAACTATTGAACACCTACAGCTCTAGTGTTATCTAGGGATAGAACATGTGTAATTTACTCTTTCCAACTTGGCATATCCTTTAGGGTTGTCACAATGCTGCTCTTATTCAGGAAACCAGTGTGTTGAGAATTCATGTGTGCAGATTCCTTGAGGAGCTATTGCAGAGTCCCTGGAATGATGTTATTTATTGACTTGCTCAGCCTGCTTTCTTTCCCAGGACCACCTGCCCAGGGGTGTCTCCACTCACAATGGGCTGAGCCTACAATATCAATAACTGAGTAACAAAATATTCTACAAGCTTGTCTACAGCTTGATCTTACTGAGGCATTTTGTCAACTAAGTTTCCCTTCTTCTCCATTAACTCTAGCTGTGTCAAGTTGACATAAAACTAGCCATGACAATCTGTTTATAAAAGCTATTTTTATAAATACTATAAAAAGCTATTTTTTTTGAGCCAGAACATTTGTGTTTATAGCTAACTCTTTTATTCTCCAAATCCAAGGTCAGATAAGTGTGTTGAATGGAGTGCCATTGTCAAAAGGAACTCTAAAATTGTTTCCAATGCAAGTATATTGAACCAATTCGGTGTCTATCTCAACCTCTACATCATTATTTAGTCTCAGAGACCTTGGTCAACTCTCCCTTTTAGATATTAATACAAGCTTATTGTAGTAGTATGGTGGTAATTTAATTGAACCATTAATGAATGAATTTTAATTTGAATTTTATTTAAATGAATAAAAATTGTCTATGAATGTATTGATAAATATTTGTGAGATTTGAAGTAATAAATAATATAGTTCATATGCTCCTTCCTCAATGAAACTTTTATGGGTTTAGTAATGTGAGGAGTGTGACTATACTAAATCCAATCAAAAATGGAAAGTTGCTTGTGTTATTTTCTACAAGCAAAGAAACAAACAAGGCTAAACAGACAATTAACAATCCCTATTGAATCATTTTGGATGTTGCAAATAATATGATCCTCAGTTGGCAGTTAGTTTGAATAAGAATTTTCCCAAAGGCTCTGATATTTTGTCATTCAGTTTTCATTTTGTAGCACTAGTTGGGAACTTAAAGGAAACATGGCTTTCCTGAAGGCAGTACATTGATGGGGGCAGGCTTTGGGTTTCAAAGATTTGAGTCATTCAGAGTTCACTTTCTCTGCATTATTTTGGTGATTCAAAGTATATGCCTTCCATTCTGCCCTAGATGAACACCCAGTAGCTACTGTCTCTACTCTTCCTGAATAGTTTCATTCCTCATCACCCTTCTTTCTGTTTGTTGCATTACTTATGGTGTATGGTCATAGCCATAGAAAAGTATGTAATACACTTAGATATTCCATCTTTGCTTCATTGTTAAATTATGTGAAAGCCTATTAGTTTTGAGAATGATCAGAAAAGATTATCTTAAAATAAATCGTTTATGTCAACTTGCTCTGTCACTTGAGCTACATAATAAAGAGATCAATGCTGTTTATTGTGCCCACTACAAGTATAGATATTCTAGTAATATATGAATCAAGGTACATTCCTTTAAGATATTGGATCAAAGACATACAGACTTTGACCTTTGGAAAGAACTCTTGACTTGATATACTACCTTAGTAAATGCTGAATATTTAATAATGAACTTCTAAGATGTTACTCAAATATACATGAGAAAGAGTTTGTTTTAGTCATCCAAAAACAAAATAGGACATATAAACAATTGCTTTTAAATGATAATCATGCAATCTTTAGAAGTCTCTTAACACAAGTAAATACCCTAATGCACATATAACCCCTACTTCTTTTCTTCATTATGAGAAATCTACTAAACCATAGATACTGATAAGGAGGAATAATCATGATTTATGGGTGATAAATAATTCATAATTTCAGAAAAAACTGAGAAAGAGCATCAGTATATAATATTTCTAATATGATAATAGCAAGTGTGGTTAATAAGAATCCTTGTGAAAAACAAAAGGTTGAGTACCATACTGGCTGTTGATTTGGACTGAACAAAGAAAAGAGCAGGTGTGTGAGTATATATAGATTCATAGACTATTGCCAGTTGTTTTGCTATGTTTTTAGTGAGTTGAAAATAAAATAAAAAAGTAAGTAAAATTTTGTGATAACATTAAAACTTATTGCTACATTGCCAGTTTAGGATGATGAGACCCCTGGTGCCCTCAACAGCAAGAAAGGGGTTATGGATATTGGCAGGAAAGAATTGTCATAAAATGTTCTATGTTTTATAGGGTTGGAGAAATAGCTTAGAAGTTAAGAGCAGCACTGAACGATTTTTTAGAGAGCCCTGGTTAGATTTCTATCACCCACATGATGGCTCATAATCATCTATATATCTAGTTCCAAAGGATCAAGGAACACAAGCAGTGCATACCCACACAGGTAAAACACAAATAATGAAAGTAAGAATGTATGAGTTTTTAGTCCTGATATGTCCTGTAAATAATCTTGATGAAAACTATAAAATGAAGTCTAGTCTAACTGTGAAAATTGAATGTCCTTAATGCATACATGCTTACCTAAACTAACCAGGCAAAGAGTAATGGCAACTCTAGATTCTTTTTCAGGATATAGGATAAAGATACACTATAGCTAGCTGTCACATTTTATTGTTGATTCTACAGTTTCTTCCCAGTTTTGTAAGACATCCATAGACTGATAGGAGATTCAATGATAATTTGCAACACTGCAGCTGAATTAACTTTATTATATCCAAGGAAAATATCCTTTAGTAGTCAGATCCATTTAAAAGATCTTGTACAGTTTATTAACAGGCACAGAATGCCAGAGACCTTTGGAGTAAATATAAGAGAATTCAACAGTTTAAGTTACTGTTGCAATAACTGAGTTGAAAATTTTATACTAGGTATTCTTTATGCATAGACCAAATGCAAAAAAAAATATGAATTTCAAATGGTTTTAAAAGTGAATACATTTTAATGTTTTTATAGGAACATAAATAAATTGCAATAACTTACTATTCTTATAATCTTTAACAAAGGAGGGTGACTTGTAAACAGACTATGGTTCATGAGCAATGAAAGGATGAAAAACCCTCACTAAACTGGGAAATTACACTGAACATGGAAGATAAATTTCAGGAGTAATGGTTGTACAAAAGAATAAATTTGTATTTAACTTGAGTAGAAAGGACACTTTAATAATGTAACTGTAGACTACACTAAGCAATATCTTCCTTTGAAAGTCTTGAATCTAAAGAGTGTCTGGGCATGGAGAAGAGGATCAGTAGAGAACACTTGCTGCTTTTTCAGTGAATCCAAGTTTGGTCCCCCCTACACATCCAAGGTAGCTCACAAAGCCTGTACCTCTAGTTCAGTGTCATCTGCCATCCTCTTCTTTCTACAATGAGAACATGCACATACATTTTAAAAATTAAAAAGAAGAATAAGTTTTTAAAAGCCGAAACTTAAACCATTTATGTCTGAGAGCCTGAAAGAGCAGTCAATTTAGAGAACATCAAAGGTTCAGTATACACACTATTTCCGCATTATTTTTAAAGTACATTTCTTGAGGTATGTACTCCCTTTGTACAGACTATTATGGAAAAATACATTCAAGGATTTTAAAGGAAGCATAAAAATAAGGTGGAAATTGAGACAGATAAAGAAGGCCTGAATAGAGCAAGATATATACGGCGAAGCAAATGTGGCATGGTGATTAATGACACAGCCTTTGCAATCAAACTGGCTTCATTTCAAATAATTCAAATCAGCCCTGCAAGCTGTGTCACCTTGGACTAAGTTTCTAAGTATCCCAGCTTTGGTGTCCTAATTTGTAAGATAGGGATATCATCATCTATTCCTCATGTAATGACAAAATTTAAATGTCAGAATATATGTGAATGCTTATCACAGATAAAGCCTCAGACTGATTAAGTGCTTAGAAATGGCAGTTAGCAGAGACACAAAGAAGGAAAAGCAATGCTATAAAATTGCTGTAAATCTGCTTTTAAACAGATTTTTAGGTTTTGCTTCATGAATTCCACAAAATTATTTCCACGTCACATGATTTATCGGGCATAAAGGGAGGGGTTTGAAAATTCTGCACTTAAAAATATCACAGTAACACACCAAAGTCCATGCCCTAAAACTTTTTAATAAATAAGTTGCTCCTTTCTTTGAGGGTTGAAAGTATTAACAAAAACTCTTGCCCCTACATTTTTCAGGACATTTAAAAGTAACTTTGTTATACTCTATGTTGTCTTTCTTGCCTAAACAATAACATATTTATTCTATATAACACATACAAGCTAGATAAAAACAAGTTATTCACTATTGTTGAAAGTTACCTCCAGCTAAGAGAATATAGCAAATTACAAATCTTAAGGGGCTTGGGAAATGTATTAGGAAGGTATCTGCTGCAGAAGCATAAGGAAATAAACTCTGATCGCAAGCACTCACAAAAAGGTTGTGCAAGGCCGTTGTTTGCTACATATAAATTCAGCATTATGGGGGCAGAATCATTGGAATATCTTGAGTTTCTTGGATAACAAGCTTAGCAGATGCATGAGCTGCAGTTCCATGAGGTATCGTGTCTCTAAAAGTGAGGTGGAAAGTAATCAATAGTAGACTGAATGATGACAGCTGACTTTGAGTGCACATACAAATACATACTTATATACTTACCCTGCTATGTACACACACATGCACACACACACACAACTATGAACTTAAGAGTAACATACTTAAATATAAGGTCTTAGGATAATCTATTGTGTTTTCAGATCATCTCTTTCATTCACCTTTTCTGAGAATACCAGAGAATTCAGGATTATAGCTCATTATTTGTTTTAAGGATTTTCTTTTAATTTTATGTTTTTAGATACAATGTAGTTTGTTCATATACTTTCCCCTACTGCTCCTCCCAGATCCTCTCCTCTTTCCTATCCCTTCCAAATTCATGTTCTTTTTTTCTGTGAATATAAAAAATCTTAAAAACAACAATTGAAAAAAGTATAGTGAAGCAAAAAAATCAACAAACCAAAAAGTGCATGCAAATACATGCATACAAATTAATTAATGAATCCATGAAAAAGAGTCTGTATGTGCTGGCTTACTATTCTTGGAGATGGGGTCAGCCCTGTATTGTGGATGCTCTTCCAGTGACACTGAACTGAGGAAAGCTGATTTTCCAGTCCTAGGAGCAACTATCAGTTGGTAACATCATCTTCCTTAGTGGTGAGCCTTTGTTTCCACGGCTCCTCCTTAGTGTTTAGTTTTGTCTAATTTATACCTATGCAGGTCTTATGCTCCTCACCATCTCTGTGAGTGCATATGTGTATCTATTCTGTTGCTTTGGAAGACAATGTTTCTTACATCATACATCATCATACATCACATCTGGCCCCTAGTTAACTCTATTAAATAACTCTAAAGGCCTGAGGGGAAGGCTTTGAGAAACTCCCCCATTTAAGGCTAAGTATTCCAAAGGCTCTCTCTTTCTCTTAACATTTTTCCAGTTCGTATATTTCTGTGTTAATTACTTTCTACTAAACAAAGAAATTTATCTGAAGAAATTTGAACAATCCTTTTATGTATGAGTATAAAATTATGCCATTAGGAGTAATTTTAGTGCTGTGTTCCTTTAGCAAAATAATAATAATTTACCCCCCCCCAGAGATCTGTTACCTATCTAGTCTGAGGTTCTTGTAGAGATTTATCAGTGTCAGGTATGGTTTCCATCTCATGACGTAGGCCTTCAATCAAAGTCTTTCTTCTTAGAACGTTTTTCTTTTTTATATCTTCCTTCCTCCATCCCTCCCTCTCTCTCCCTTTCTTTCTTTTTTTTTCTTTTTTTTATTAACTACAGAGTGCACCAATATATTTGCAGGCAGATTGTTGTTGTGGGTTTTAGGATTTGTAGCTCGGTGCTTCTCCAACTGTCGTTGTTTGTTTGTTTGTTTTTTAATGTGAAATATTTTGCTTAAAATTTCTACTTAAGCAGGGCGGTGATGGCACACGCCTTTAATCCCAGCACTTGGGAAGCAGAGGCAGGCGGATCTCTGTGAGTTCAAGGCCAGCCTGGCCTACAAGAGCTAGTTCCAAGACAGGCCCCAAAGCTACAGAGAAACCCTGTCTTAAAAAAAAAAAATTCTACTTAATCTTTTCTCAACTAGATCAAATGTCATGTTGTTATCAAAACCTTATTATGGGATTTTCACTTCTCTGTTTAGGACTTTGAGAATTGTTATGGTCATCTTTTGAATGTGAGTGATCATTGGTTGGAGAGCTGACCAGTAGGCTCAGATGGATTACTTATAAGAAGTTTTGACAACTATTGATCAAATATATGTTTTATTCAATTTTAACTTAGATTGAAAATATGTTTGAAAAAGTCCCATCATTTCATATTTCTTAACATTTTGTTTAAAGTTAACAGTTTTCACTTCTATGTTGTCATATAAGAAAATTACCAAATTTTAAAATAATAAAACTACCTTTGCTATTGACGTGATATTTTTATAAACTTCTGAGGCCTGCAACATGCTTCCAATCAATAATTGATCAATTTCTTCATTACCTTGTGCTAGAGGATCAGACAGACCCATATGGGATCGGATGTGTGTTACGTACACAGGACAAAGCCTATTCCGGATTATGTCTTGCACCTGGATAAACAATGAAGTCAATTCTGTATCATCTAGTATAAATTCAGCAGTTTCAATATGCAAGATAACTCTGCATATTGTGAATCTGTAACTGTATTAAGAGGTTCTTTAAAATCCCTTAGCACCATGATAATGGCATATAATTTGGCCTTCTGGACAGAATTATAAGGGCTTTGTTCCACCTTACTTAATTCTTCTGATTTGTATCCTGCTTTCCCTGATTTATTTGCATCAGCATAAAATGTATGGGCTCCATTTATTGGAGCATCACTTACAATTTGAAGAAGAATCCAAGAAGTTCTCTTTATGAGGTTAAGTCTATCACTTTTGGGATAGTGAGTTTGCATGCAAATGGATGGAAATAGAAAACGCTATCCTGAGTGAGGTAACCCAAACCCAGAAAGATGATTATGGTATGTACTCACTCATTAGTGGACCCTAGCTATAAAATAAAGGTCACCAAGCACTTAGCTCGCAAGCCCAGAGAAGCTGAATACCTAGGTGAACCCAAAGAAAGCATACACAGAACCTCCTG
>PVIU01017177.1:0-38890 GCA_004026605.1 Ondatra zibethicus
TAGATAGTAGGGTACTTACCTAGCATGAACAAGGTTCAGGATTTGTTCTCTAGCAGTATAAAAAGAAAAGAAGAAAGAAAAAAGCAAGCTAGACTATGTAAAGTGAAATTTCAATATGTATCACACTGTACAAACATGTAATAACTAAAACTGGAGACACCTAATGTGCTACTCCATTGGGACCTTCCGTCTGGGTTGTACAGGATTAAGAAAGATGAGAAGGGTTTCCTCCAACACATAGTTTTTGATCTAATTAATGAAATAATATCTACCATACAGTAACAGAAATGAAATGGGAAGAAACTGCATAACTGAAGAGAAGAGAAATTATTTGGTAGTCAGTGTTCAAAGGATAAATAGTGATGTGATGTATCAGTAAGCACAGGAGAAAGAAGAACAAAGAAAGCTGGGCCTGGAGGAAGTTCACTTTCCACAAGCAAAGGAACATGTCCAGCAACGACATGATTGTACTTACTGTTAGGCTACATGAATAGGGCATCTAAGTTTTATTTAGATGGTATAGGTTGGCTATGACAAGAGGGAACTTTTTTTTTAAAAAAAATCATCTAATTTTAAATTGGATACCAAATTTGTACAGTTCAAAAATCTTTATTTTCAAAGGCTAATTTTTAAACATGTGAGTATTAGTTACTAAAACGTAACTCCACCCTTCTTACGTTTACAGATGAAACCAGAATAAAGTGAAATGTGTGTCTGCACACCTGAAGAAAGAACAAGGAACTACTGGATATCTCAGGGGTTCTTCCAGTTTTCTGTGACTATCAGACAACTCAGGTGCAATATAATCAAATCTGACAGACAACAAGTTTATCAGGACAAACAAACAGGGAGACCGCTGAGACTGAAGAATCACCACTTTCAGGTGTTGGAAGACACTAAGAAACAGAGACTGTGGTTTCATGAGAATGAAATTTAGGAGGGAGACTGACTGCAAAACCTTAAGACAATCTATACATACTTCAAAAGCATGAAATGAATAAATTATCATATCAATAGCTTTTTGTGTTGCAATAGCATTCAGGCTGTGAGTGTTTGGTTTTCCCAATTGATTATAAATAGTCAACTGACATTGTTGGACAAGCAAATCCTGTTCCTGGCCTGCTTCTGGTCCAGATGACACAGAACAACAGCCCTGACAGAGCGTTGTCTTATAGCAGCACTGCAGTGTGAAGTCCTGCATGCCACACACAATAAATCCTGGCAGTGGTGACAGGACACCATGATAAATATACCTGTCTGCATCCTTTCTTGCTTCCTTCTCTTTCTCCTTATTTTAGACTTCCTTTCTTTTCCAGACAGTTGAATTACTGTCGTTGTTCAATCACCCATTTTCTTTTACAGATTGATATTCTTTTTTTTTAATTTAAAAATGTATCTTATGTTCTTTTGTTCACAAACATTCATTCAGTATATCTTATGCTCATTTATTCACAAACACCTGAGTTCATGTGTACAAAGGTCTTGTCATGATTTAAAAAAATACTGTTTCATAGCAGTCCTTCAGCTACAGTTTTTACACTCTCCATGCTTCAGTAATTCCTGAACCTTGTGAGGAGAAGATGCGATGATGTCATATCACTTATGGCAGAACGTTCTAGTCTCTTATTATTTGTTCTTTGTCCAACTGTGAATCTCTGAGCTAATTGTCACCTACTGCAAAAAAAAGTTTCTCAAATGAGTGTTAAAAGATACACTAATCTGTGGGTATACAGATAAGTAGTTAGGGAATAGTTTAATAGTACATCCATTTAGCTGAATAATAAGAAAAGGTTCTCCCCTAGAGCCTATGACCTACTCAGACACAGGTTGTTGGTCTGCTAATAAGTTCCACCTTGTGGATCAGATGTTAAATCCATTCAGGAAGTGGTTGGTTAATCACATAACATTTGTGAAACTATTGCACCAGCAGGTCAGTTGTTATTGTAGCTCTCTGGGTTCATAACTGAGCAAGGCTGTTAATTACTTTTCTAATTCAGTAGCTTTAACTTTACCTTCTGACACTATGAAATCTAGTCAGTATGCATGAAGATCCAAGAGTAGTCATCAGCATTTTTGCTCCACGCTTTATTACTGAATCATATGGTATATCCAGCAATCAGGTCTTGCCATCAAGTTCTAGAGAGTAACTAAGAGAAATCAGCATAACAATAGTTTATATTGACACAGACCAACAACTGGAAGGCTGGTAGCCCATTCCTGGTTATGAGATATTTGTTTTGAAAGCTTACAACATGTACAGTAGGAAGTATCCATCTGAATAGTGTAGCTCCATTTCAACCCTGTTAATGTATGTCTATGTATATATTGGGAAGCTTCTAGAGCAATAGGTTCCCATATGACCTTCTCAATGTCTTCCATAACAGTTATCCCTCCGTATAACCCCTTCTCTACCCTACTTTTTCTCTCCCATCCCAGTTAATTCTTTTTACTCCATTATTCTTCTTTCATCCAGCCTCTGTTCCATTTCCTCCACTGAAACAGACTCCTTAAGCCCCCTTTCTGTTTCTTGAACTCTACTTCATAACACAGGTTTGAAGTTATAAAACTATGATCCACACATGAGACACAACCTGTACCTTTTGAGGACTGCCATTCTTTATATTTTTATTTAACTTTGATTTAGGATCCTGTTTTAAAGACTTATTTGAACAGTGAATCAAATTTTAAATAAAACATACAGAAAGAATCTAAATTGTATCTCTAATATTCAGGCAATATCATTAATTCATTATATTTTTTTAACTGATGAATTTTACAACTAACTCAAGTCATCGAGTTGATTTCAATCCACATTTTAATCTTTGACTATCACTACTTCTATTAATAATAGCAGCTTGTTTATAAGAATGGAGTTTATATTTGTATTTCTTATTTTCCTGTGTTCTATATTCCAATGTCACATTTAAAAAAAAAGCAGTCCAGTATAGATTCATATTTTAGAAAGACTGTTTGGCTTCTGTTATTCATTACTACCTCACCATTAATTCCTTTAATTATTTAATTCATATATTAAATATTTATTTAGCACCCACCATACACTATACTGTATTGAGCATCCTCAGACACAAGAACCAACCTGGCTGCTATCAGACATTAATATTGACAAAAAAAGAGAAACAATTAGTAATGGACTTGAGAAGCTGTGGTCCTACTCTCATTTCTAAACTATAGAAGGGCTTATTTCACTTCCTGGCACTCCTCACAGTGTAGAAAGCTTGGTTCACACACACCCACTTTAAGATTATGCTTTAAATATCCAGAGCCTCTGTAATACTATTTAAGTGACCTCAACCATATTTCCAGTGGCTTTGAACACTTTGCTGACTCAGACAGTGGAGTGTTTACTAAGAAGGCAATGCTGCCCATTCACTTTTCTGAATCTCCGAGTATCATTTTGACTATGGCTCTGCTCTGAATGAAGGTCTGCTGAGGCACTGGAAAATTTGAGGATCAAAACCAAATGAGGCCAATGTAGGTCTGTGACACTCATTTTTCCCTTACACGTCTTATAAATAATATATAAATGATAAAACTTATAGAAATAAAGATAATAAAAAAACAAAAAAATTCAGCTTGGTATTATGGATCAGGAATTAACTTGCAATTAGTTTGACATAGGATGTCTGGAATCCTAGTACATTTATGGATTCCTTGACTAGGGTAGCAGCTAAGTATAATGTCTTAGTTACTTTTCAATTGTGATAAAACACCTTGAACAAGAGAGCTTATAAAACAAAATGAATTATGGCTCCAGAGAGTTAGAATCCATGATGGTGGAGTGAAGACATGGCAGCAGGAACAGCTGAGAACTCTTGTGATGGATAGTTTTATGTCACCTTGACACAAGCTAGAGGCATCTGAGAAGAGGGAACTTCAATAGAGCCTCCATAAAACTGGGCAGTAGACAAAGCCGTAGAGCATTTTCTTAATTAAAGATGTATATGGGAGGGCCCAGACCATTGTGGATCATGCCATTCTTTTGTTAGTGGTCCTGGGTTTCATAAGAAAGCCAGCTAAGCAAGCTATGAGAAACAAGCCATTAAGCAGCATTCCTCTCAGGCCTCTGTATCAGCTCCTACCTCCAAGTTTTTGCCCTATTTGAGTTCCTGTCCTGACTTCCTTGAATGATGAACAGTGAGATAGAAATGTAAGACAAGCAAACCCTTTCCCCCTCAAGTTTCTTTGATCATAATGATTCATCACACCAACAGGAATGCTTGGGCAACTCTCCTCTTGAAAGTCTGAGCAGAGACACAAGAAATGGCTGTGAGTGTTTTGAACCCTCAAAGCCCACCCTGCTGATACACTTCCTCTAATAAGGCACCTTCTTATCTTTCTCAAACAGCTCTACCAAATGCAGACCATGTATTCATGAAAAAGAGCCTCTGGGGCCATTCTCATTCAAAGCACAGCACATAGTTAGTGACTGACAGTTGCTTTTGAAACTCTCTAGTTTCCTTGAAACTCACCTCCACTGTCTTTTAAAATAGTGTTGATTACTAGTCTGCACCTGGATGAAGTGGTTATACAGTCCATTTACCTGTATGATAGGCAAAGAATAGAGACTCCTTAGATGCTTAGGATTTGTAATTTGAAGATGAAGAACATTTAGAGTGGCTAAGGAAGTCCCACTGTTTCTGGTTATCTGCTTTGCTTTCATTCCTTAGCTGTACTGCACAATCTAACCTTATTAAAGCCTGTATTAGTGTATTTAAAGATTTAAGAATTCATTTCAATGATCTAACTATGCCATTCAGAGAAATGTGGCTGTTATAAAAATGAGAAATATTTGCAATAGGATATAAATAATAGTTTGGGGAACTAGTGGCCTCTGAGAGAAATTAGTGTGTTGTTTGAAGCTTAAAGGATAAAATTAAGCTTTCTTTGTGCAGAGATAAAAACAATTTAGGTACAATGATGGAGAGCTAGCCCACTAGAGGTGTTTCCCAATTTGATTTTCCAGTTCAAAATCAATATTCTTTGTTTTCTAACTTATTTTTATATGGATGGTTGATTTAAAATGCCAAATTAATTTCCACAAAATAAGCCATGGCATATAATGGTGTGCCTCTAGTTCTAGTGCTGTATCTGCTGATGCTCAGGTCACCTGGAATGAGAATAGTTCCCAGAGACATGTATCAATTTCCTATAGAAATGATCATAGGGAATAGAACACAGAGCAAAAAAACACTAGATCCTGTCACCTGCCTAAAATAATATCTTTGCTATAGAGTTATTTGTGAAAAGATTATCTGAAGTTCTTACAGTAAATGGTGCATATCTTTCTGTTGAAGATAGTTTATTAGTTCACATCTTGTTCTTCCCTGGGATTTATTTAATGTCTGATGTAAAGACTTCTCATTTTATAAAACCTGTGGCTGTGATTTAATGATGTGACAGGAATTTTGGGAAGTATATTAAGCATTACAGTTATAGGTGTCAGATGCTTTTCAGAATCCAGATTTTCTTTTTTTAATTTTTTTCATGTACTATATTTTGATCATATTATTTCCCCTCCCCATCTCCAAGATTCCATCTATCTCCCTGACTAACCAACCCCAAGTTCTTTTTTATCTTTTTAAAACAAAAACAAAAATGAATACCAAACCAACCAAACAAAAATCCCAATAAAACAAAAATACCAAAACCAAAGAAAAAGTGCAACACACACACACACACACACACACACACACACACACACACACACACAATCATGAAGCCCATTTGTGTTGGCCAACTTCTCCAGGACAAGGAGCCTGCCATGAAGTGAATATGCCCAGTGAGACCCCATGGGAGAAAAGTGACTACTCCCTTTCAAGCAGGTATCTGTTGCAGATAGCTTCTGGATTAGGAGTGTGATCTCATGTTTCCTTCCTCCTCTAAGCAGTGGGACCTCGTCAGGCTTGAACACCTACAGGCCTTGTGCATGCTTTCAGAGTCTCTGTGAGTCGATACGTGCATCAGTCCTGTTGTATCTGGAAGACACTGTTTCCTAGAGTCATCCGCCACCTCTGGCTTTTACAATCTTCCTGCCTCCTCCTTCTAATAGAAACGCTAGCCTTGAGAGGAGGGGCTTGGTGAAGACACCCCACTTAGAACTGAGTGCCTGCAGTCTCTCATTTTCTTCAATTTGTGTAGCATGAATAGTAAAAACCCGAAGACAGATATTGGGTTTAGCCCAAAGATCAGAAAAGCAAAGCAGGCTTTTTTTTTTTTTTTAGTTTTTCGAAACAGGGTTTTCTGTAGCTTTCGAGCCTGTCCTGGAACTAGCTCTTGTAGACAAGGCTGGACTTGAACTCACAGAGATCCACCCGCCTCTGTCTCCCAAGTGCTGGGATTAAAGGCGTGCACCACCACTGCCCAGCTAGCAAGACCTTTTACCTCTACCAAATCTTCAGGCCGAAAGGATGAGATCCTGTTTCCACGAATCCTCAAACTCGACACTGCATTCAGTTCCTGTCTCTTCCCCTTTATATTCTTCTCTCTGCCCAGCCATATCACCCCTGTCTCCATCTCCCTAGTGCTGTTATTACAGGAATGTGATACCAAGTGCTGGGATCAACTTCGTGTGAGCTCTGTTTCTCTTTTAGACAGATTCAATCTTGTGTAGCCCAGGGTGGCCTTGACCTTACAGAGATCTCTCTGTCTCTAACTCCCAAGTTCTGGGATTAAAGGTTTGTGTCACCACTTCTTGGCCTGAATGGCTGACTAGTATGGCTGCTTTGCCCTCTGATCTTCAGGCAAGCTTTATTTATTAAAACACAAATATTCTGCCACCATAAATTTGTCTAGTTGTGGGTCTCTGTTCGTTCCACCTACTGTAAGAAGAAGTATCTCTGAGGAGTGCTGAGTGAGTTACTGACCTGTGGATATGACAGTATAACACTTGAGTCCTTTCATTGCTATGTTCCTTTAGCACCACAATAGTAGTAAGTTTTCCTCCAGGCTCAAGGTTTATCTAGTCTCAAGTCCCAAAGATTTTTACAAGATTGTCATCATGATAAAAAGTTCTTAAGCAGCTCTACTTAGATATACTTCTGAGCATAGACTTATATATTTGTTACAATTTGTGTAAAATAAGAATAGTCTTGTGGGAAAGGAAAGGGAGAAGATCTGGACAGATCTGAGGGAGAGGAAGAATGTAATCAAAATATATTTAAATATAAAAGTAGTTTTAAATAATAAAAATGAAAAAATAGAATAGTCCTAGCTAAATACTAACTAGATTAAGTAAATTATATATATATATATATACACACACATATATATACATATATGATATATACTTGTATCACACACACACACACACACACATATATGAAAAGTATGTGGATTTGAGAAGGATTGTTGGGAGGGATCTGGAAGGAGTTCAGTTTAGTTCGATATTTGATATCATTTGTTTTGTCCGTGTTTCAGACAAAGAACACCTAACACAATTTCAGCATTTACAAAAATTAGTCTTAAAGCCCTGAACCTCTATAGATGGTATTTTGGGGACTTTCCTGTTGTGTGTAGTGTGGTGGACTTCGGGAAGCCCTAGATATGCACATGCATTTCACGCACCACAGGCTATGATCTTCCAAGCGAAGGTCTTTGGGCTGCAAGGCACTGGTGCTTTGGTGATAGTTACTCCTGGCTCTAGGATACTCATGTTTAACTTTTCTAAAAGTTTGATTTTATTCAGTGGTTTTTGAAGTCTTCTGTAGGAGGAGGGACCACAATCGTCAAGGCTCTGTGTTAAGGTAAACTCAGTTCTTTAAATCTGTTCTCTGATTTCAAGAGAGTATCCCTGTTGAAAATCCATCTTTTGGGGGATTTTGAACACTGTAACTAAGTGCTGAGGATTTTTAGCAGGCTTTTGTTTGTCCAACATGAGGTGGGGATAGGTTCAGTTGTCTCTGCTCACACTCACATCTCAGTAGAGAAGAGATGCTGTTACCCTGACAAACGAGGACATGCATCACTTTCTCCTTTTTCCTTAGAGTCCAGATGTGAAAGAAGAAAATAAATCCTGTTATGTGACCCTCAAACTTATTTTCTGTGAAAGAGGCCTTTGCCCACAGGATTAACAGTAGTTTATATGACTACAGAGCATGTCTATTTCTTCTTCATCTTTCTATCAACAATTTTATTAGCTATCCGTGTGTGTGATGGTACCAGGGATAGAACACAGGACCTCATTCACACTCGGGCGAGTGCTCTCCACTGAACTGGAATCATTTTAACTCACCTAAGGGAGAGTTTATATTTTTATCTAAAATTTATACCAAATCTATTTTTAATGTTTAGATTTTATTTGAACTTTGATTTATGATACATTTATCAAATTCATTGATAAACTGGAAAAAAAGGTAGTTTGAGTTATTTTTTTAACATGCTTCTTTATTGATTCTTTGGGAATTTAACATCATGCACCCTAATCCTGTTTACCTTCCAGTTTCTACTATGTCTGCCACTCACCCTGAAGCATGACCCCCAAAAGAATGCCCGAAAATTAATTCAAAACCAAACCAAGAAACAAACAAAAACCCATCTCTTTCCTTCATCTTTCCAACACTTCTTCATTCATTCTAGTGGTTTTGGGAGCTGCAGTGTGTCACGAAGTATACCTGTTTGCGACGTAATTTGAATTTTGCTGTCTTGAAATCTCAATAAGGAATATGTAAGTCTGTCTATGTGAGTGTGTGTGTGTGTGTGTGTGTGTGTGTGTGTGTGTGTGTGTGTGTGTAGGCAAGAAGGCAAAATGTTAGGTTTCTTCTTCCATCACTGCCTAGCTAATCTTTAGTTTCTGACTGAAGGTGGAGCTCGCAGAGCGAATGCCAGAGATCCTTTTGGCTCTTATCTTCCCGGAGCTGAGATTACAGCATGTACCACTGGACCTAGATGTTTCTGGGGCCAATAGAAAGTAAAACTTACAAGAACATGCTCATTCCTGACTCACGTTACAGATTGAGCCAGATACCCAGTACTGTACTTATTTTTTAGATTCCATTAATTTTTACATCATAAGAAATAAATCTCAAGATTCACCCCCAAGTTTTTCCAGTGACTATTCCAGTGGAGGGATGCAGCTGCAGCTGGAGGACTCTGTTAGCTCATTCCACATTGTTTCTCAGAGGCCCATAACCAGCAAGTTGTTTTATTTTATTTTAAAACTAAAACTAATTTAAAAAATTTTGAAAGGTAACATTTTCTTGTTAACCCGAGAAGGTGGCAGAAACTCTGAGATGTCAGTTCCTGTACCTGTGACGAATGAAGTGTGCATTACAGGAAGTTTAACTGAGATGCATTAAGGCAAGTTTCCGAGCAGGCAAAACTAAGAATGGTAGTACTGGCATCCCAGAGGGCAAACCACACAGACTTTGAAGCCACGCAGACAGGCTTTAAATCCCTGGTCGAGCACATGTCAACTGAGTAATCTTCTGCTTCCTCCACTCTGAAACAAGGTTGCTATCAGAACTTGAGTCATAGGCATGTCATGAGTATTTGCGAGGCTGGTGTGTGCAAAGCAAATGTAGTATGATCTAAGTACATATTTATGAACACCATTTCTACAAGTGGCTGGGTGCAGATCTTGGAGTTGAATCTATAGCTGTGAAAATATTTTGTTTCTTGCTGTATTTCTCTTCTGTATCTTCTCTGGGAGACTCTAGAATTTTCTATACTTGTTCTTCAGGAGATAGTACATGGTGTGATATGAAGGAAGAAAAATAAATCTACCCTAGAATCTGCTTCTAGTTCTTTTTTTTTGTTTATAGAATAACTATTTGCATAATTTGCTCCTATTACTATGAAGTAATGTTTGTTCTTTTTATTCTTTTTGAGAATGACTTGTTTTTGCTTAGTGTGAGCAAAGGAGACTGCATTGTAAGGTGAGTTATCTTTGTACTATTAATATTACATTATTTTGTTTCTACGAACTATTTTCCAGTAATTAAGAACTTTGGCAGCCTCTTATTTTTCTCAAGTGAATTTCCTCTCGGAAGAACAAGCTCATTTCTTCAAATGGTGTATCTCATGTAAAATTTTATATATTTTTGCTAATTTGTGTGTGTTTGTTCTCAATATAGTTATTTTTCTAATACTTGTTAGAAAGGAATGTCTGTGTGAATTTAGAGATACTAAGCAGCTCTCTTTCACACTCATCTGAAAATTATCTATCTTTCTAAAGAGGAACAGCAGAGATACCTGGACTTTTGTTATAGTATCCAGGTGTCTTGCAGTTTGAATTACAGGACAGGAATTCATGTTCTCTCAACATTGATGGCATTTGGCCTGCAGTCTTCCTCGATAACTTATGTCCTACTGAGTCTTAGTGCTTTGCTTCTCAATGTCTTACTTAGATCATCCTCCAGTTCCTAGAACATCAAAGATCCTAAGGTAACTTTTTTCTCTGACAGTGTTTCTATTTTAATTTGTACTGGCATGTTTAAATGTTGACCAGAAGAAAATTTAGCTCATATTGATGGCAAAAGAAAGGACAACGTTAGCAAACAGAGTATCTATCACAAATAGCCCACTCTTCTCTCTTAGAACAGGCAGCGCTGGCAGTAGATAATGAGAAGTGAATTTAGTGAAAAATAGAGATGGAAGTAGCTGTTCTAATCAAATTCTGCCATAATACCGCAGGTGTCTGCAATTTATGACACACTATTCAGCAAATCTCCAATGATACATTTCCATAACAGGAGTTGTAAATCCATTGGCGCTTTCATTAATCAGACACAGAGCTGAGCAGTTATTGAAATAACTCCTCAAGTAATCGCCAACTTGCCATGCGGTGACATCACTCCTAAGGGAACTGCTTCCACAATGGATGATGTAGCTGTGGTAAATTCGCATTTCTGGCATTGAAACATTATTGGTAGGCAGACCTCAGTTCGGAGGCAGCAATTCCTGGGATTATTTTTCCTCATAAACCAGATTTTAAAAGTCACTGTGATCAATACATTGTTTGTTTTATATTTGAGGCCTCTTTCTACCATGACTCTTTTGCTTAAAAGTTAAAATTCTACCAATTTCTTTGCTTTACTAGGTTTTAGTTTCCTATGTGAACATCCATATTCCAGGCAGCTGGTGTTAAACACAGACATGGTTATGTATGCCGCGTGTGATTTGTACCTTTCCGAGTAGTTGCTTTTCATCTTTTAGTGATAGGCAGTGGAGCAATGGAATCACAAAAGTGATTACAAACAGGGCCCCAGGCAAAAGAGTAGCCAAACAAAGGAGGACAATGGAGGGTCACAAAGGAGAGACAAAACAGACTTCATAGGTAATCTTATTAGGCAGGATGAGTCCAAAAGACAATTAAAAGTATTATGGAGTTTAAGGGAATAGCTTTGCAATCAGTGTGAAGACGTGTTTCACCTTGCTTTCTGATGCTTTGAATAAGTGAGTTTATGTCTGTCTCCCTCTTCCTCTGTCTCTGTCTCTTGGTTTCTTCCTCTAAGTCTTTGCTTTTCTCCGCAAGAGCACATGTGAGTGCATGTGTGTGTGTATGTTTATGTGTATGTATGTGCACACAAGCCCATGGGTGTGCATGCGTGTGAATGCATGTGTGTGTGTAGAGTCTCTGTATGCACTTGTGTGCCACAGTGCATATGTGGAGAGAAGATGGGAGCCTCAGTGTTGGTCCTCATATGCATCCTTTTTGAGAGAGTCTTCTGTAAGGAACTGCGTGTTTTGGGGTTGCTTCAGGGAAGTCTTCTGTTCTGTCTCTCATCTCCTCGTGGGATTGCTGAGTTAGAAACTATCATTACAGTGTCTTATGTCACATGAGTTCTGGCGATACAAAGTCAAGTCATTATTTTGTGTGTCAAGTTCTTTATCCAATGAAATTTCCTCCAGCCCAAGTTTATTACTTTTAATCCTGGTGTTCTTATATGAAGCGAGTATAATAACTTCCTAATTTTTGGTAAGTTTTGGGTTAGAATGAAATACTTGATACAGTAAAATTTTGCAGAAAAGGAAGAAGGAAAAACTACATTTTTAAAGATTCTTTTTCATCATGTTATAAATTTACAAAGAGAATATTGATACAATTTAATAAATATAAAGGAGGTATATTTTTATATGAAATAAAGGTATATTTCCAGAACTATTTATTTAATATCTCACTTTTGTTTGTTTAACTCTGAGTTCATAATAGATTCTTTTCAAAGGATCTGGGTGACAGTTAATAGTCTAAAATTAAGAATAAAATACAATGGCAAATGCCAAATGTTTCACAAAAGTTAGGACTGGAGTGCCAAAACCGTCTTTTGTGACATTCATTATTTTATTCATACTTTTAGGTTAATAATTATAACATACAAGAAAATCACTCTCTACTGACTCTCACCTGGCATGGACTTCGTGTTGATTGCTGCAGGGTGGATCTTCTTCTGTCACAGATGCTAACGTAGTGAGTGCTTGTCCTTTAGTTCTGGTGTCCTACATTTTATAGAATACCTAAAAAAAGTTGTAAACTTCTTACATACATAAAACTCATACATTTTTACATGATTGATATGGTCATTTCTCTAATTTCAAGTAGATCTGAGAACACACCTCGCTATGTAATCTGAGGCAGTACATTTATAGAATTCAGGATTTAAGATGCAACAGTTGAAAATGAAAGGTAAAACTTAAACCTAGTCGAATATTCTCACAATACTGTTGTATTCAAGAAATCTTCCAAGTGACCAGTGATGCCAGTTGTTTATTATTGAGCTAAATAGAATTACAGTTAATTATACTTCAATGATTTTATAGCTATTTTTGTGATAAATAAACACATTTCAATAAAATATGTGTGTACAAATACAGAGCATGGGTGTATATTCATCTCGTCATTATACTTAGTGTATATGGCCGTGTTCGTAATATTGTTGTATGGTGCATATACTCCCACAATAATTGCGTTTGTGTAAACATTACATTAAACATAAATAGCTCTCTCAATTTATTTACATTCTTTTACTGAGTTAAAGAAATAAGCATACTTTCACGAATTTCTGTTGTGTATTTTTAAAAACCTAAAACATTTTTTCTATATTCCCAATGTTTCATCTGTTACCATTGGCAGGGGAAAAGTGTAACAGTTTTGGAAATACAGTAATATAATACAAATAAGTTTCTTTAAGCTTAAAATTGAAGTAGATCAAGAAGAATATGTAAGTTGTTTCTTGGCAAAACACTTCCTCAAAATTTAAATAGTTGTTTTCCTTTTTTCATGGCATTCAAACTCCTAGTGAAGGTGATCCGAGAAGAAAACTGTGTGCCTTGTTCATAATCGCTGTTGAGTTGTTGGACACCACAGAACTGAAGGAGATTCTTGCCATTTTCTCTGTGATGACTGCCTCCCATGTTTATAGTCTGCACTTAAAATCAACTGATCTAATTCTGTTATGTATTTAAATAATAGTGTTATAAATTTTGAATATGTTCTAGTAAAGCATCTAGATATATTTAATATTTGTCATTTTTGGTTCCACAAATTCTAAGGATAGACAAAGCATAAGAAAATAACTGCAAGATAATAGAATCATAAAATCCAAATCTACACTGAAACCTAATCTGCTTTGAAAATATAAACCATCGAGTCATCTATCAGCAAATACAATATGCAATTCTTGAATAAAATTTTCAGGAAGACATACTTTTCATTACTGGAATAAAATATCAACTATTTTGCTTATTCCTTGCCTGGCTGAAAATCATATGGCTTGTGAATGAATTTTTATTTTCTTTCCATATTCTTGTTCTTACAGAGAATGTAGAAGACCTAATTATGACACCTGGGAAGAGAAAGACAGGTGTAGACAATGTTTTTATGATTTTAGTGTCTATAATTACATTACTAACCAGATTTTGTCAACTATTTTATTCATTTTCTGGTTATGTAAACACACTCAGACTCTCCCATGCCATTTCTTGCTTGCAAAGAAGAGCACAGACAGATTTTGGTTGCTTCATTCTATTCATGAATATTCCTAACATCCATGAAAGACTGTTCTTGAATTTGTGCTTTAAAACCATAATTTATGTAACACACAATTCAGACAAATTTACTTATTAGTTAACCAAGCTTATTTCATTGTGGGGGACTATCTCTATCATCTGTCTATCTATCTATCTATCTATCTATCTATCTATCTATCTATCTATCTATCTACCTACCTACCTACCTACCTACCTACCTATTTATGATGACAAATCTAAAATTCCTTTCAAAAGACAAGCACCTTTAGGCTGACAAGATTAACAATCAATGGGAGAAAGCAGAGTGTGTAGCTTGACAAGGTTTGAGTTTGTTAGTAACTGGAATGAAAGTGAAAATTTAAGACAAATTAATGCCATATATCCTCTTTTAAATATCATTTTACATTCTTAAACACCAAATGTTCACATTGAAAGAACAACGTGGAAAATGTTTTTAATGTGGTGTCTTTTTATTGCCTCTCAGCATATAAACTAGAACCATTTTCTGCAAAGCTCTTGTTTCAGAGAGCGATCCCCATTTGACTTCTATGTAAAATGCAGCAGGCACCTTGAGTATTTGGAATACACCTGGTTTTTATGCAAAGATGATGTGTAATTGGGACTGTCAAGTCAACAATGAATGTCATATCAGTTCAGAGTACTTACTGAAGACAGTGCTTGCTTATAAAAGTCCTTTTTTCTCAAGGAAGTATAGTCAGACACAGGCAACTTTCCTGAGCACTTCTCCCTGTTGCGAACACAAGCTTGCACTAAGAGTGCTGAGATTTGGTTTCTTCTAGAAAACAATATCGTTCTTTTTATTTACTAAAATAAATAATTCTTTCAAAGAGCAAGGGTTTGCTATGACAATCCTTTCATTTACCTGTTTTCCAGAACAGAGCTTGTAGGTAAACTGTAGAGACTCAAAGACATGTATATAACAAAGCATGGGCATTTTAGTGGAATTAGCACTTTAGTGGAATTTAATGAATGAACAACTATTTTGATTCAAACACATCATAAGTATTTGTGAATTTCTCAATAGGGATACTGAAAAATATATAAAAGAAAGGCTTTATCTCATAGTAGTCTTGGATATTTTGGACCATATAGATCCATATTAGATCCATGTGTCAGGCAATACCTGGGTTTAACCTTTGGCTGCAGAGGATCGGTGAGGCTAGCTGTTTGATCAGTTTTGTTGTCCAGCAACTCTGCTTTGCTGTTTTTAAACAAACGTTCTGTTTTTCACATAAGCTGCATCCATTTAATTGGTCCTCTATCCCAGGTTGTGTTTTTCTCACTGAAGAAGACACTTAGAGATTAAAGATTATTTTAAAAAGTATTTAAGAAAGAAAGATGGACAAATAAGAGGATCGATGAAAATTCTCTGCATATAAAGGCCAGCACATCAGAACATACACAGGAGTAAATAAGAATGGAACTTAAGTATATCTCAAGTTTATAAAAAGGTATTGTGAGAATGACTGTCTTCTACAAAAGTGATACAAGTTTTGGATGCCTAATTATGCCCATTGAAACTCTATTTTAGAATAATACAAATATACATTGTGTGCATGTGTATATATATATATATGTATATATAGCTATAACTATCTATCTAACTATACAATGTATAAATTCCTGTTACTATCATGTTGCAATTTTTAAAAGATTTATTTTATTTTATGTGTATCTGTGTTTTACCTGCATGTATGTCTGTGCACAACTTGGATGCAGTGCCCATGGATTCCAGAGGAGGGCCTGGAATCCCTTGGAACTGTAGTTACAGGTGGTTGTGAGCCACATGCTTGGAATTGAGCACGGTCCTGTGGAAGAGCAGTCAGTGCTCGCTCTTAACCGCTCAGCCATCTTTCCAGCTCTACATTGTACATTTTATTAATTATCTTTCATAACTCTTGAGGGAATTAAATTTTGTTCTGATGTCTTTTATGCTTGATCTCAGATGTGAAATAAAACATAAAAAAATCCTACTTTGTGATCTGGGAAAATAACATAGTGGTTAAAGTGCTTGCTGGCACAAGTGTGAGGACCAGAGTCAGAATCCACAGAAACCAACACACTTGCCAGGTGGGCGTGTAAATCCATCTGTAGATCTAGCCTTGGATAGTAGCAACTGGGACTCCATAGCAAGCTGACTAAACTCTGGGTCTGAGAAACTTTGCCTCAGTGAATAAGGTGTAAGGTGATGATTACACACACACACACACACACACACACACACACACACACACACACGAGGGAGAGAGAGAGAGAGAGAGAGAGAGAGAGAGAGAGAGAGAGAGAGAGAGAGAACCCTGTAAAGAAGTTCTTGAGGGAAATTAAAAATGCGATATCAGAGAACTCATGAACTATAAGAATATAAAAATGTAAACCAACCTTTTTTAGCATGAGAATTTATAGTGTTCTTGATCAATGATCAAAACACATTCCCTTGCTCCAAAACATCATCTGAGATATGTTCAAACACTGTTAATTTATTGAGATTACTGCAGGATGTGGGGAAGATTGAAAATTAAAGTTTGAACTCATGAGGGTTATTGATGACTACCTTAATTGCCATCATAGAACCTTCATCCAGAAACTGCTGGAAGCAGATGCAGAGATCCACAGCAGAGTACTGGTCTGAGCTTCCAAAGTCCAGTCAAAGAGAGAGAGAGAGGAGCAATAATATGAGCAAAGGGGTCAAGACCATAATGGGAATACCCACTGAAACAGCCTACCTGAGCTAATGGGAGCTCACACTCTGTACTGACAATGGAGGAACCAGCAAAGAACCAAACCAAGCCTTCTGAATGTGGGTGACAGTTGTATAACTGGGGCAATCTGTGGGGCCACTGGCAGTGGGACCAGGATTTATCTGTACTGCTTGAACTGACTTTCTGAAGTCCACTCTCTTTGGAGGGATACCTTGCTCACCCTAGATATAGTGGAGAGGAGGGCCTTGGTCCTGCCTCAGGGCAATATACTAGACTTTGTTGACTCCCTATGGGAAGCATTACCCTATCTGAGAAGTGGATGGTGGGTGGGGTGAGGGATAGGTAGAGGGAGCAGGAGGAGGGGAGGGAGTGGGAAGTGGAATTGCTATGTAAATTATGAAAAGATTGGTTTTTTTAAAAAAAAATTAATTTAAAAAGCAGATAGGTTTGTAGTACCACTAAGATGCAAGGTGACTCAGCAATAGATGGTGCAGCAAGACACAGAGAGACCTGATAAAGACTGTAACATGGAGGAACACATTTCAATGTGGAAGACAGAGTCTGTTGGAAGAGAATACACCTAGCATTTTCATAGCTAGACAGAGGTCAATATTTGATATTAAGGGGTTGAGTGTAGCATTTATACAAGGGTTAATGAAGCTACTGTCTTTAAATTAAAGCTGCCATTCACTATTTTGAAATGGTGTGGTTGGACGTAAGGACTACATTAATTTTACTTTGTCTATGCTGTATAGAGGAAACACCAAAGCTTGTAAAAGAGACACCGTTCACTGAATGGTTTGCTGAACTCTTAAAACCCATTTCTGAGATCTCATGTCCTGGAAAAAGCAAACATTTCCCTTCAAATATCATGGCTTTTTTACATTGCATGTAGCTCTGTGTCCAAGAGTAAAATAACCATGTATAAAGATGGAAGATGACATCTTCACACCAGTTAATATGCGTGCATCTCACATACCATGGCTTGAGTAGTAGTTTTGATTTTGAAGTTGTGTTACATTATAAAAACACTTCGTAAGTCTATTTATCTAGCAAAGATTCCTCTGATGCATATGGGCAAAGGAAATGAAAAAAAATACAAGAAAAGATTCAAAGGACAAGTGTCAATATTCATAGGAACTTGGAAGAAGTTGACTCTAACCTCTTCAGTGGCTTTGGAAATCACACCTTCAAAGGAACCAGCAACTGTATACAGGAGGGAATCTATACAGGTGCCAATTTCTTCTCAAAATGCTAGCCTGTCTCATCTTTGACATCTTGTCTAATTTCTTTTCAACTGAGGAAGCTTGCTTTTTTTTAAAACATGGTTTTCATGATGCACTAGCATTACTAGCTATCTTATTTGAAATTGTACTAACTGAATGATTTCCTTGTGACAAAAATATACTGTAATATATGCATATTTATCAAGTATATTTTATAGAAACTGATTCTTTATTAAATGATGTCCATGTATATATTCTCACCTGCTAGCACTATCTGGGGAAACCCATTTATATTTGTCTATTCTCTTTCATTTATTTTAATTACTGAGGTATTTTAACATATTGTACATTTTTCTCACTTTACTTTTCTTTTTCCGTATTTGGTATCCTTCAGTTTGTCCACCACATGAATAGGCATTAGTTTAATATTTATCTGTCTCGAAGAAAGATGTAATGTTTTAGTATGATATTCAAATATTTTTATGAATTCTAAACAAGGTATCATTGTGCCTCAAAATAATTTTCTTCTGTTTTTCTCCACAAGAGCATTTTGAACCTCTGTTTTGTTCCCTTTATTTATACCTTTAAACTCAGGCTTGTTTTGAGCAGTGTTTCTTTCTGGTTAGTTTATCCATGCTGGCTTCCAGCTCATCCACTCATCATTGTATCTTCAGACGTTCTCACCACAATTTAGGATTTATTTACTTCTAAGTATGATGATTATACATTTCAGGTTTATAATTTTATCATGTTTGTAAAGCTCTTCTCTGACAGAAGTTATTTTTATGTCTTTTATCAGTGCAAATGATAATTTTGCCATTAAGCCTCCTCAGTTCTTACCTTATTTGTTTTGCTTTTACTGTTACTGTCATATACAGTATCATTTTCTTTTTCAGTATATTTATTTTTTGAGATTATGATATAATTGTATCAGTTCTCCTTTCCCTTTCCTTCCTCCAAGCTTTTCTGAGTTTGCCATTTGCTCTCGTTCACATGCATAGGCTCTTTTTCTTGATCGTTGCTGGTGGTGGTGGTGACATTTATGATGTTGTATATGTTGTTTTTAAATACATCAATGCAATGTGCTCAGTCTATATAATTTTACTTGTATGTATGTGCTTCCATGGCTGAAGATATGGTATTAGATAATGACTTGGTGTGCTATTCCTTGGAGAAAAGTATTTTTCTTACTCTCAACATTCCTTAGTTCTTTTTAGCTTTTTTTCCTCTAGGATTAAATCCCCATGCACTTTCCCCAATTCATATGTCTGTTGGTGTTGTTCTTATCAATGTCATGTTTATGTAGCCATGTTGGTTCTGCTTCACATGTATAGTTTCTCACATTTCCCAGAGACAAGATCTCACAGCAAATTCTGTTCTTCTGGCTCTTTGAGTCTTTCTGTCCCATTTTGGGCAATGACCCCTGAGCCTTAGATGTTGTGCCATACATTTCTACCTTTTAAAGAGTTTTATTTTTACTCACTTATTTTTACTCTTTTATTTTTACTCACTTAAAATAGTGCCGGAAACTGTAACTCCTATTGTGCAAATCAGAAGCTCCATTTTATTGCTTAATAGTATTCCCTTCTAAGGATCTGCCATGATTCGCTTATTTGTTCCCAAGCTTATGTGCATTTCTATTAAGATTATTGTGAATTAAGTTATAAAGAAAATCTTCTAAAATCTTGGTATAAACATGCTATTTAATTTCTATTGCAGAAATACACCTAAAAAGGATTGATTAACAATTTAGCAACTATGTACTGAATTTTGCCAGAAATTGTCAAACTATTTTCCCAAAGAGGGTGGGCTGTGGAATTTTAATTCTGCCAAGAAATGCCTACAGTTTCTTGTCATTCTCCATACTCCTCAGTTGTGACTCTCATCCCCTTAGTAGATGTATAATTGGTTCTTATCATTGTGTAAGTTTGCATCCTTCAGATTCTAACAGAAATTAGATGTTTTTAATGCATATTTACCATGAAGTATCTTCACACTGAAATCTGATGATCATTTTAAGTGTTTACCTTCTTATTGCTCTATTGTGTGAGTTGTCTAATGTTATTGATACAAGCAATTTGTCATGAATGTGTTTCACAGATGTGTCTCAGTCAGTAGTTTATGGAATTTTTGTAGCAAAAATATTAATTTTAATGAAGTTCAAGCTATTAAAAATTTTTAATATATTTTAAGACTTGTATCCTCTCCAAAAAGGCATACTACATAGATTTTTATTATTTAGTTAGAAAGTTTTACAGCTTATCACTTATATATTTATTAAAAATGCTTCATAACCTCATGTTTGATAAAAGCAGAAAGATTTTGTGGGAGAGGGAGATGTTCTATTTCAGTCCTCCATATAATGATTCTTTGGGCAAAGAGTCCCATAACCTAAGAAATAGACAAGCAAAAATTTGGACAAAATAAAACAGAACCTGCATTCAAAAATATTTCTCTTATCCAAGGTGACTCCTGTCCAAGGAAACAGCAGTTATGATTACCTACATAAGACTTACACAAGACGAAGACACTTAAAAATCCCAGCAAGAATTGGGAAGGAGCATCAGAGGGCTCACCCCAACCTAGGGAGCTATTGGCAGCTGATGGTTGCTAGGGTGGAAGAGTTGCTTTTCTTTTGAGGTTTGGCCACTGATATTTTGATGTGTTACCTGTATACACATAGACAGCACAGATTATATATTAGAGGGTTAACATAAAGGATAGCATGAAGATAGGAGGTTGATGTGTTGTTGGGGAAATAACCTAGGAGAAATTGGACAGGGAAAGCAGGGTAGATATCCCTGATCTATGCAATGTATTTGTGTTAGGTATTTTCAGTTGGCAAGTTCTAGTAAACTAAATATGGTTTAAATCAAGATTTACTAGAGAGCCTCATTTTCATACAGGCTTCTTACCTAGAGGTGTGTGACCTCGTGTGGCTTTGACTCTAGTTTCTCTTTCTTAAAAAGTGAGGTAAAAATCTGACCTTCATATGTGCCTATGAGTTTCAAAAACAAGAAGCAGACAGTAAAGTAAACCCAGAACATGATATAGCCGACACTTTCAGATACTGACATTTCTTGAATTGAGAGAGCAATTCATCCTCACAAGCTGCATTGCTGTTGTTTTCATGTTGGGGCAGTTCATGAGCGTGGCTGTGAGGAGCAATCCTGAAAGAGTGGGGTAAGGCACAGGCACTGTAAAAATGGTTTCTGCACGTACCAGAGATTCACATTGCACAACTTACAGAGTAAGTGAATACTGAAGATGAGTAAGAGTAGCCAGAAATAGAGATTTCTAGTTGAAAGAGTGATGATGAAACAGAGTTCACTCTAATATGAGAAGAAAATAAAAATGAAAAACAACAGCAACCAAAACATATGATTGAAGATCAACTGTGAAAAAGAATAAAATGAGTACAGGCAAATGGATGTGAAGTTGATAGTGGAGCCTTAATCATGATGCATAGACAATGCTGATATGTATCAGGGGATCATGGTTATCTATTAATGATCTATCATCCATCTTTCCATCTGCCACCTGTCATCTACCTGTCCCTCTGTCTCTTTCTTTATCTCTTTCTCTCTCTATCATCTACCAGATCTCCCCATCTTTTATTTTTCATCTGTCTATTATCTATCATTTATCTATAATCTATTTATGTATGTGTGTATGTAAGCTTGTAGGATTATTCTATAGCCATTAGTATAGTAAAAGGCTTTAGGATAGAAAGTTTACAAATAAAGAAACTGATTGTTTATGTAAATTAACAAAGACAGGGACATCAAATTTTTTATATGAAAACAAAAATTGAGAATGGTTAGGAAAAGTAACTAGTAACCCAAGGCACTAAAATTTGAATACATATATTTACACATTTCATCAAAGTGCACACACCAGATAAACAAGTACAACAGAAAATTCAGGAAAGATATTTCAATGTTGTGCTTTTATGATACTCTATTTCTCTGTATAACACAGCCATGTTAAATTGACTTTTTGAAAATTTCCTGTTTTTTAAAATCTTTCAGATACTGAAATATGATTATTTTCATTAACATAGTTTTGGTTTTTTTAAATTATTAATTAGCTTTTCTGTCTCCTGGGATCCCTTTATAATTCTACCTCCCGTCAAATGAGGCACTTTTCACTTAGCTGCATTTGCTGTGAGTTTCCCCTTCACTGCTTCTCTCAGTTGCTGTGGTTTTCCTATCTCCAAGTCTTTTGTGCCGATTGTTTCCTTCTTCCCTTGAGTGTTTGTGTGTGTGACTCTCTATGTATGTGTCACACATTCAAATTCATTTCCATTTCTTCAGTCCTCAACCTGACTTCTACCTTTGCCTAAAACAACTTCACAGTCTAAATCAGACAGACATAATCTTTGCTTTTGAAATCAACTCTCTGGCATTGTTACATACTCGAAGTATGGATGGACTTTGTAAGGGAATATGAGAATAAGGCAAATTTATTTCAAGCACAGCGTACCACTGCCAATTCATCAGTTTTGATAGGTGATATTAGGTTTCATGAGACACTGAGTCAGTTACGGAGAATGTACAGTAACATATGTCCATAATTGTACTACCATACACAATACTTTCACTTCCTGAGAAACTGTATGTTTCACCTATTCACACCATCAAACTCCTTAACTCCCTCACCCTGTAGGCCCAGCACAATCACTCCTGCACCCTGCTGATGGTTCTATTATCTCCAGTTTTGTGGTCCTCTTAAAGTTGAGAGGTGTGTGAAAAGCATTGACTTATTTTCATTTAGCAACACACACACACACACAGATTTCTTGTATGTGTTTACGTGGCTTAATAAATGACTTCTTTTTGTTGTTAAGTAAAATTTCATCATATGATCATGCAGTTGACTTATGCAGCACCATTTGTTGAATATGCTTTCTTTTTTTCAATTATATATATATTTTTTTGCTTTTGTATAAAATATCAGGTGTTTGTAGGTGTGTGGATTGATATCTGGATATTTGATTCAGTACCATTGGTCCTCCTGGTGAAGGCCGCTTGTTCTTTCTGGCCACCTGGCTAGCTTAGCCCTGAAATAATCATACAGAAATTGTATTAATTAAATCACTGCTTGGCTCATTAGCTCTAGCTCCTTATTGGCTAACTCTTACATCTTAATTTGACCTATTTCTATTAATCTGTGTATTGCCACATGGCAGTGGCTTACCGGCAAAGATTCAGCAAGTCTAATCCTGATGGCTCCATGGTGTCTCCTTCTCCAACTTCCTTCTCCCAGCATTCAGTGCAGTTTTCCCTGCCTACCTAAGTTCTGCCCTATCACAGGCCAAGGCAGTTTCTTTATCCATTAACCAATAGAATCAACACATATACAGAAGGACCTCTGACACCTATCCTGTCTGTTTTTATGCCAATACTAGGCTGTTTTCAGTACTGTATTCAGCAATTGTGATGCCTCCAGAAGTTCTTTTTTTTTTTTTTTTTGCTTTTCCATATGAAGTTGAATATTGTTCTTTTGAGGTGTGTGAAGAATTTTGCTGGAGTTTTGATGGGCATTGCATTGAATCTGTAGATTGCTTTGGGTATGATTGCCATTTTTACTATGTTAATTCTACCTCCCAAGAACATGGGAGATCTTTCTATTTTCTGGTGTCTTCTTCAATTTCTTTCTTCAAAGATTTAAACTTCTTGTCATATAAGTTTTCCACTTGTTTGGTTAGAGTTACTCCAAGATATTTTATGCTATTTATGGCTATTGTGAAGGATGGTGTTACTCTGATTTCTTTCTCAGCCCAATTATCATCTGTGTAAAGGAGGGCTACTGATTTTGTTGAGCTAATCTTGTATCCTGCTACATTACTGAAAGTGTTTATGAGGTGTAGAAGTTCCTTGATAGAATTTTTGGATTCTCTTATGTAAACTATAATATCATCAGCAAATAGTGAGAGTTTGACTTATTTTCTGATTTGTCTCCCCTTGATCTCCTTTTGTTTTTCTATTGCTTTAGCTATGACCTCAAGAACTCTAGTGAATAGATATGGAGAGAGTAGACAACCTTCTCTTGTTCCTGATTTCAGTGTGATCACTGTGAGTTTCTCTCCATTTAGTTTGATGTTGGCTGTTTGCTTGCTGTATATTGCCTTTATTATATTTAGGTATGTTCCTTATATCCCTGCTTTCAATTGAAAGAGACAAAGAATGGCATTTCATATTAATCACAGGAAAAATCCATCAAGAGTATATCTCAATACTCAAATCTATGCCCCAAGTATAAGGGCATCCTCATATGTAAAACAAATACTTCTAAAGCTTAAATCATACATTAAACCCCACACACTAATAGTGGGAGACATCAACACTCCACTCTCAGCACTGGATAGTTCAGTCAAACAAAACATTAACAGAGAAATAAGGGAAGTAACAGATGTTATGTTTCAAATGGACTTAACAGACATCTATAGAACATTCCATACAAACCTAAAAGAATATAATTTCTTCTCAGCACCTCAAGGTACCTTCTCAAAAATTGACCACATACTTGGTAACAAAACAAACCTGAACAGATCAAAAAAAATTGGAATAACCACATGCATCTTATCAGATCACCATGGCTTAAAACTAGAATTCAACAAAAACACTAATTCCAGAAAACACACAAACACATGGGAATTAAACAGTGCTCACCTGGGTCATCAATGAGTCAAGGAAGAATAAAGGGAGAAATTAAAGGCTTTCTAAAATTCAATGAAAATGACCACACAACATACCCAAATTTATGGGACACAATGAAAATAGTGTTAAGAGGAAAGTCCATAACACTAAATGCCTACATAAAGAAGCTGGAAAAATCCCACAGTAGTGAATTAACAGAATACTTGAAAACTTTAGAACAAAAAGAAGCAAACTCACCCAAGAGAACTAGATGGCAGGAAATAATCAAATTGAGAGCTGAAATCAACAAAATAGAAACAAAGTAAGCAATACAAAGAATCAGTGAGACAAGGAGTTGGTTCTTTGAGAAAATCAACAAAATAGACAAAACTTTATCCAAACTAACCAAAAGGCAGAGAGAGAATATCCAAATTAACAAATTCAGAAATGAAAAGGGGGACCTAACAACAGAAATGGAGGAAATCCAGAGAATCATTAGGTCATATTTCAAAAACCTGTTCTCCACAAAATTGGAAAACTTAAATGAAATGGACAACTTTCTGGATAAATATCACTTACCAAAATTAAATCAAGACCAGGTAATCCAATAAAACAGACATACAACTGCTAAAGAAATAGAAAAAGTCATGAAAAATCTCCCAACCAAAAAAAAAAAAAAAAAAAAACAACCCAAAACAAAAACCAAAACCCAACCCTGGACCAGATGGTATCAGTTTAGAATTCTACAAGATTTTCAAAGAAGAACTAATACCAATACTCCTCAAATTGTTCCACACAATAGAAACAGAAGGAACATTGCCAAACTCTTTTTATCAGGCTACAATTACCCTGATTTCCAAACCACATAAAGACATTACTAAGAAAGAGAATTACAGACCAATCTCACTCATGAACATTGATGCAAAAATACTCAATATAATACTGGCAAATCAAATCCAAGAACACATCAGAACTGTCATCCACCATGACCAAGTCAGGTTAATCCCAGAGATGCAGGGATGGTTCAACACAGGAAAATCTGTCAATGTAATCTACCACATAAACAAACTGAAAAATAAAAACCACATCATAATCTCATTAGATGCCGAAAAAGCTTTCGAAGTTCACTTTTATGTCATAGTTTGGTAGCTTTATGGTTTTGTGATAATGCCAACAATTCCACCATATCAGATTCTGATTCTCATGCTTGCGCTGGCTTTCCAAACCAAGGTTTTTTATTTTCCTCTTTAGTAAGCCTTGCTTCAATAGGCAGACATTATGTACTAAGTGAAGGGCTGTAGGAATGTGATGGGGGGTTTGAGGGAGTATTTTGCAGTCCTAGATTTGCTCTTATTCTTCATGAACCTCACAAGTGCTACATAAATTTTTAGCCATGTGTGAAACAGGATGCTTCCGTAGGACAGGAGCCTGAGAATACTTTAGCTTCTGATCATAGGAATCAGAAGACAGAAATTCTGATATAATTCCTTATAGTTTCCACTTTCTTTACCATAAACCCTGGATGAATCATAAGGAATTTGCCTACAACATTTCCTGCTGGGAGAGCATAATTCCTAGGGAAAAAAAAACATTCAAAACCATGGAGTCTCTAACGAATAGAGCCTCTGGGGAATTTACTCTCAATCTTTCTTAGACTGATTATCTAGTAGAACCAAAAATCTAGTAGACAAAAATCTACCTTGTCACAGATTCCCAAAGAGGTTTCTGCTCTTCATGCAAAATGAGCCATAAAATTATTTAAATATAATGACAGCAAACATGTGGGTAAAGATTTTGAGTATGATCTGGAAATGTTATTCTTGATAGTGTGTTTGCCCTACATGAATACATTCGTAAGCTCAAGCACCAACATAAAACCCTCAAAAATTTTAAAATAATATACACATGTATTTATGTGTATACTAATTATTATTATAAGTACCACGTGTTTATCTATAAAATGTCTCCAATTTAGCTTCTAGCATAAAAATTCAATGCATATTTGCTGTCACTATTTTTATAGTTATTTCTGCTATGTGAAGCAACAGTCCCCATCATAGCACTCACATTTTAAATATGGTTATATATGCCTGCTGTCACTTTGCTTCTTCAAATGCCTGATTTAAGAATGTGAGTTGCTTGTCTGACTTCCTGTCAGCTCATTTCTGCCTTTGCACTGTTGTTAGCAATCACATCAGAATGTGAGATGACAAAGGGAGTAGGCAGAACCCTAATCGATCTAGTGCCGCAATTATCATAAGCTGCTGCAAATGCTTTGTACAACAGTGCAGGAGCCCTACCTGAGAGAGGGAATTAGGTCTAAACAGAGTGTATTAGTTTGTTTCTTCCAGAAAATTGCCTTCTCAGGAGGTTAAATTGAAAATTGTCCTAGAGTATTTACAATTCATTTCTCTACATAATCAATATATCGCATCGGAATTATTACCAAGATAGTGAAAGGGTCTCTTTCCCCCTATATATTCTTTTATCTCCTTTCAAGTTCAAGGATCCCTTGTAAATCCAGGCTGAGGTTAAATGCATGTGGCAATTAAAATACACAAACAGAAAACAGCATTGCAAGTTACAAATGTTTGGATTTTGAGGAGAGTAATCTGCAAGGTGTGAGGTGTAAGACCATTGTAATTTGTTTTCCTTTGCTTGCTCATCCAGTCTCATAAGGGCGTGTAGAATTTGGGTTTCCTTTTGTGTTATTCCATTCAGACTGCAGAAAGCCTACTAGTCTGCCTCTGTTCTGTGGCAACATGTTTCACTAACACTGCTTTGGCCTTGATGAAATTAAGTATCAACATTTTCCAAAATTTTTTCACATTGTTCTCAGTGTCCACTGAACTTCCTGTAAGCTCTCATTTTTTATTAGTCTCCTTTATAATTAATACCCACAAGAACAGAAAATGTTGAATCTTATAATTTATGTGGTACAAAAGTGACATCCACAGAGTTAATGGCTTGCATGATATTACCATGTCTATTCTTTATTACTTGAGCAATGAATACTAATTTTCAAAAGAGAGCAGAGTCATTTTGACTTATTTTATGCTTGGTTAATATCCAAGACAGGTGGGCGCACTTACTGCCAGCTTTCATCATTTGGAAGATATAAAAGTAACATAAAATTTGAACAAACACAAAAGCTGCATGTATAAACACCATAGTGGATAGCCAAGAGACCTTTACCATCTCCAGAGCATAGAGGGCACCTTTACCTTCTGGCCATGTCTTAAGTCACTGGATTTTAAAAAGGATAAAGAGGAACAGAGCAGATGTAAACCACAAGAATTGGCTTCAGAGAAGACATGATTGTTTTTCTATACCTGAAAGACAGTTGCTATAGTGACTTAAAATTATATCAGAAGTAGATTCCTTAACTGTTAAGGAATCACTAAATTAACAATTTAAATGCAGCATAAATAATCATATTGTATGTGGAACAGTAACAAGAGAAAAACCCTGGAAATAGTTAGTACAGACTATTTTCTTTTCCTTGCATGTTATCTTCTCATTGTTGATTGAACCCATGGATATGGTACCAGCATATATAGAATGCCACTTTATATTTATATTTAATCTCCCACTTAAACAACAGCAAACTAAATATATTAGGGTAATTTAGAAGGATATAATTAATGGAAAAACTTATTAAGTTTAGGTAGACCAATAATGGTTGTCTATACACTGTAGGAGCTGAGAAAACCCACTATCTAATCAGTCTTCCAGACTTGGTGTCTCAGAAGTCCTAATCTGATAGTGAGGCCTAAATAAATTTAGTCAATATTAGCGACTGACTAATCTTTAGTCCCCTTTAGAAGTTCAAAGCAGCAGGATTCTGAAGTCAGTGAAGGTTGTTAACTGTACCACCAGTAATAACAAGATAGTCACAGTAGCCAGCAAGAGGCAATGGTTGACATGAAAAAGCAGCACAACTTTTGGTTTGGATGACTTTATATCTAGGTTGCTGCAGAAAGGTACCATTCGCTCTGCTGAAAGTCTTCTGTCCTCAGTTTATTTTTTCTGGACATGGCCTCATAGCCCTGCCCAGAGAAATATCTTAGTTCATTTCAGAATGCTTTGGTGAATTTATCTACATAAGAAATTAAGGAAATATCTATTTATATTATAATGTAAGTCTCTGTGTATACAAATGAGGAGGTCAACAAAAACATTTTCATTGGAAGGTAGCATGCTTTGAGAACTTCAATATATATTTTAAAAATTCAGTTTAGAAGATGCATGCAATGATTCCTTTCATATATAATTATTATGTCTTATTAGCATATTGAAAATATATGACAAAAATTTGAAAATACTTCACTCTCATTTTAAAGAGAAAAATCTAATTCAAAAGACTGCTATATTTTGAAAATGAAATGGAAAAGTTTATATAGACATAAAAAGGTATCAGTTAGTGGGAGGTGGTGAAGCACTCCTTTACTCCCAACAGTCAGGAGGTAGAGACAGGTGGATCTCCGTGAGCTCAAGGCCAGCCTTGTCTACAGAGAAAGTTCTAGGACAGGCTCCAAAGCTTCACAAAAATCCCTTCACAAAGAAACCAACATAATTATAACAATAATAAAATAAAATAAAATAAAAATAAGGATATTAGTAAATAGCAAGCATAAGACAAGAATTTCTTGAAAGATCAGTATTTGAAGGTATAATACATGACCTCAAATTACATTACAGAGCCATGGAGACAAAGACAGCATAGTCTTGGCCAAAAACAGATATATAGATCAATGGAATATAAACAGATCAATAAGTGAATCACAGAAGAATAGACACCAAACTTTTGACAAAAATGAACATACTTTGGAAAAAGTTTAACTTTAATAATTCAGACTTAGAAAACCTGTAGAATACAATTAGACCCATATTTCTCACTCTGCACTTAAATAAATTCAAAATGGACCAATGGCCTTCATATAAAATTAGAAGGACTGAATGATTTTAGAGAACAAATGGAAAACACAAAATATAGTTATAGAGAATATTTTCAGGAAAGGACTCCAACTGTACAAAAATTAACATCTAGAATTAAACATAGAGGTTTCATAAAGTGGAAAAGCTCTTGCAATCTCCTAGTAATGGAACTGGCTATTTCTATAACCAGCAAGACCTTAAGTGGCGGTATTGGGACACCAACCCAGTCACAAAGCCTTTGATCTACAATTTGTCCTGCCTGCAGAGTGTTCTGGGACTGGAACCCAGCAGAATTGTCATCAAAGAATCCAGAGAGAATTCATCCAGCAACTGATGGGAGCAGATACAGAGTCCCACAGCCAAACAGTAGGCAGAGTTTGGTGAGTCCTGGGGAGGGAGTGGAGGAAAGATCAAAGGAAAGGAAGAAGAGTCGTGGTCATCAGGAGAACAAAGACCACAGAACCAATGCTTGGGACTCATGGGGCTTCACAGAAATCAGGTAGTCTGAACCGGCCTGACTCAAGTCCTCTACATATATCTTTATAGCTTAGTAGGCTGTCTCTGACTCTTCTGCCTACTTTTGGGACCCTTTACCTCCTAATGGGTTGCCTTGTCCAACTTTGATGTGATTGTACCTGTTTGATCTTGTTGTAGCTTGGCATGCCAAGTTTGATTGATGTCCCTGGAGGACAGCCAAGGGGTGGGGTGAGGTGAATCTCAAGGAAAGGGGAGGTGAGGGAGGAAAGACTCAGGGGAAGAGAAGGAGGGGAGACTGCAGCTGGGACGTAATATATGAGAAAAGAATTAACAAACAAAGCTTTCACCACATGAAAGACACTGTCAGTAGAATAAAGCTTACTGATAGGAGAAAGTATTTTCTAATTGTATGTCAGAAAAAGGTTGGATATCATGAACATATAATGAGCTTCAAATAATAAACATCAAATACTTTAAATAAATGGGGATGCCAAATAAATGAGCAAACAGTACTGAAAAGAAGAAATATCCAATAAACATATTTTAAATGTTCAACATTCTTAGGAATAAGTAAAATACAAATTTCAACTAATTTGAGATTTTATCTCGCCCTAGTCAGAATGGCTCTCATCAAGTTAATAAATGTGGAAAATAAAATCTTATTCACTGTTGTGGGAGTGAAACCTGGTATAGTCACTATGAAAATCAGTCAGGAGATTTCCTAGAAAAACTAAAGGCACCCGCTACATGGTCCAGCTGTGTCATATTTAATGGTGTAGCCAAAGAACTGTACACCCTACCTTATATGTACTTTTACATTCATTGAAATTTTTCGATGATGAAGGCAAGCACAGCAAGTACATACTATAATTTTATCCAGCCATAAATGAAAATGTGGCTTCCAAGAAAAGGCAGGGAATTGAAATCTATTATGTTAAGTAATTCAGACTAAGAACAACAAATATTGCATATTTTAACTCATATGCTGATCCTGGGTGTATGTGCGTGTATGATACTAGATAGGGACCATGAGAAGGGGAAGAATAGAACTCCAAGGTTGTGACAATAAAAAGATTTGTAAGTTTTTTTTTGTTTTTTTGAGACAGGGTTTCTGTGTTGTTTTGAAGCCTGTCCTGGAACTAGCTCTTATAGACCAGGCTGGCGTCGAACTCTCGAGATCCACCTGCCTCTGCCTCTGGAGTGCTGAGATTAAAGGCGTGCACCACCACTGCCCGGCTTAAATTTTTTGTTGTTGTTTATAAAAAGATTTTTAAATGTTAGGATATTTTTAAGAATAAAGAACCTTATTTTCAAAAGGAATGCTTAATGATTACATTCCTCAATATAATAAAGGCAGTTTATAGCAAATCCATAGTTAATCTCACATAGATAGAGAAAAACTCAAAGCAATTCCACCAAAATCAGGATTAAGGAATGGTTGTCAGTTGTTTGCATACCTAGTCAGAATAGTACTTGAAATCTTCGTTAGAGCAATAAGACAACTGAAGGATATCAAAGGGATAAAAATTAGAAAGGAAGAAATCAAACTATCTTCATTTGCAAATGATATGATAGTAAGATAATATGGTATTTAAGTGACCCTAAAAATTCCATCAGGGAACTCCTACAGCTGACAAACACTTTGAGCAAAGTAGCTGGATACAAAATTAACTCACAAAAATCAGTTTCCCTTCTATATACAAATGACAAGCAGACTGAGAATGAAATCAGGGAAACAACACTCTTCACAATAGCCACAAATAATATAAACTATCTTGGAATAACTCTAATGAAGCAAGTAAAGGACTTATATGATAAAAACTTCAAGTCTTTAAAGAAAAAAATTGAAGAAGATACCAGAAGATGGGAAGATCTCCCATGATCATGGCTCAGTAAGAATAACATAATAAAAATGACCATCTTACCAAAAACAAGCTACAGACTCAAGACAATCCCCATAAAAATTCTAACACTATTCTTCACAGATCGTGAGAGGACAATTGTCAGCCAAATATGGAAACACAAAAATGTAGGATAGCTAAAACAATCCTGAGCAATAAAAGAACCATTGGAGGGATCACTAATCCTAATTAAAAGTTGCACTACAAAGTTATAGTAATAAAACACAGCATTATATTGTCATAAAAACAGAAATATTTATCAATAGAATTGAATTGAAGACTCAAACATAAATCCACATACCTATGGACACATGCTTTTTGATAAAGAAACCAGAAATGCACAATGGAACAAAGACAGCATCTTTAACAAATGGTACTGGTTAAACTGGATGTCTGCAGAGAGAGGGATGCAAACAGATGCATACTTATCACATACAAAAATCTTATCCAAATGTATCAAGAAACCAACATAAAACCAGATAAACAGGCAAAACCTGATAGGTGAAAAAACGAGGAACAGCCTTGAATTCACTGGCATCATTAATTCAGGCACTAAGGTCAATAAGTAATAAATGCGACCTCATGAAATTGAAAAGCTACTGTTAAGGTGAGGGACAAAACTTCAGGTGACAGAATAGGAAGAGATTTTTTTGTCAACTCCACATATGATAGAAGACTAAACTCCAAAATGTATTAAAAAAAATAAAAACCTCAAGAAACTAAATAACAACAACCTAATGACATATCTCAAATAGCTGAAAAAACACTTAAAAAAATGATCAACATCCGTTAGCCATTAGGGTAATGCAAATCAAAATACTATAAGATTCCAGTTACAGTGTTTTGGATGATTAGATCATTAACACCGGTGATAGTTCATGCTGACAAGGATATGGAACAAGGGGAACATTTCTCAGCCACTGCTGGTGTGAGTTCAATCTCATACATCCACTATGGAAATCAGTATGGCATTTCCTTAAGAAGACTGGAATTATTCTACCTCAAGATTCCAGCTACACCATCTTTGAATACATACCCAAAGGACTCTTTACCCTATCAGAAGGACACCTTATCAACCACATTCACTGCTGCTGTTGTCACAATAGTCAGTGTTGGAAACAACCTAGAAGTTCCTCTATATAGTAGAGGAATAGATAATAGAAAAATGAATAAACAAGATGTGATATATTTGTACAGTGGAGTATCATCCTACTCAAACAAAGGACATCAAGAAATTTTCAGGCAAATAAATGGAACTAGAAAAACTCACCTTGGGTAAGATTGCCCAGACCCAGAAAGACAAATATTGTATGCATTCACTATATCTGAATACTAGCTGTTAAACAATGATAACCAAGCTAAAATCTGTAGACCGAGTGTTTATGTATAGAAGAGGGACTGGGGGTATACCTGGATCTCCCTGAGAGGGGGAAATAAAATAGACTTTAAATGTAGATTGGGAAGGCATGAACAGAAGGGTCAGGTAGGGAGGGAGAGGGAATCTAGTGACAGACAGCTATAATTGAGGAACTTTTGAGGGGTGATAAGAAAAACTAGAGTACCAGAAACTTCATAAAATATATGAAGGTGATCTAACAAAGTTTCCAAATAATAGGGGAGACTGAGACCCAACTGGTCATCTACTCTCACCAAACAAAGCTTCTAGCACTGCAACTGTGCTACATCCACTTGATCTGAAGGAATCCCATGAAAATACCCAAATAACTAAGGCTGTTGCCAAGATAATCGTATGACAGCAAGAACCCATTATTTAAAACAACAGCCACACAACTCATTGAACATGGAGAGGCAGAGCTGGTGCCTACATGAAACCATTACCTCTATATTCTAGTGTGGAAGGTACTCTGCACATTGCCAAGAGACAGAAGTATATACTAACCAGCCAAAAACCCTTTGATCTACAATGAAATCTAGTCTACAAAATATGGTAGGTCAACTGTGGAACAAAGCTTGTGAGAGTAACCAATCAATATCTAGTTTGAATTAAGGTCCACTTCACAAGATGGAACCTATACCTAACACTGGTTTGGTGACAAAGACCCAGAGACTAGGTATAGCCCAGGGAACTAGAATCAAACTAAATGCTTCTGGTCTCACAAAATAATAGTGATAAAGTTACCCTTAATGATATTCTTCTATACTCATAGATCAGTGCCTTATTCAAACATCATCAGAGAAGCTTCCTCCTGCAGCAGATGGGAACAAATACAGAAAGCCAGATATTATGCAGTGAGAGAGATCTTAGAATACACAGCCCTAAATGTGATTTCTTTATCAAATTCCTTCTCCTCAGAGCTAAGAAACCCAAAGAAAGAGGAATTGGAAAGAGTCTGAGAGCCAGAGGTGATGGAGGACAGCATAAGAACAAGGCCCTCTGTTTTAGTTAGGGTTTCTATTGTTACAAAGAAAACATCATGACCAAAACACAAGTTGGGGAGGAAAGAGTTTATTAGGTTACACTTCATCATTGCTGTTTAACACTGAAGGAAGTCAGGACAGGAACTCAAACAGGGTTGGATCCCAGGAGCAGGAGCTGATGCAGAGGCCATAGAGGAGTGCTGCTTACTTGGATTCTTCTCCTGGTTTGCTCAGATTATCTTCTTATAGAACCTAGAACCAGTGTATGGCTCCACCCACCATGGACTGGGCCCTCCCCCATAAATCACTACATGAGAAAATGCCTGACAGCCGGATCTCATGGAGGCATTTCCTCAGCTGAGGTTCTTTTCTCTGATGATTCTAGCTTCTGTCAAGTTGACACAATACCACCCAGTACAACCTCTAAATCAACTAAGCAGGCTAATATGAATTCACAGACACTGAAGTAGCAAGCACAGGGACAGCATGGGTCTTTACCAGGTCCTCTGAATCTATATTATGGCTTCCAGTTTAGTATTTGTATGGGACTCATGAGCATGGAAACAACTGGGTCTCACATTCTAGTGCATTTCTTAGGCCCTTTTCCTTCTTTTGTTTTACCTTGTAATACTTCAATGTGGTGGGTTTTGTTTTATCTTCTATTTTATTTTGTTATGTTTTGTTGGTAACCCTTAAAAGCCTCTTGTTTTCTAATGAGAGACAGAACATGAATGGTTTTGAATGGGAAGGGAGGTAGGGAGGAACTGGGAGGGAAGGGAAACTGCAATCAGGATATATTGAATGAGAATAGAATTTATTTTTAATAAAGGGGATAACATATGACATGAAAACAGAAGGTATGTGCTAGGAGAAAGATGAGGACCAGCAGGAGCAGGTATGGGAGGGGCAGTGTGGGGAGAAAGAAGGGTAGATGGGAAGAGGAAAGGGAGATGAAATGGAAGAAGATGGTTCATAATCCTGTATATGAGAATTCCATATGAAGCCCATTACTTTACATGCTAATTAGAAAATATGAAAAGTATTCCTTTGAAAATGAAAACATTGTAGGTTGGAGAGAAGACTCCATGGTTAAGGGAGCACTAGATGCTCATGAAAAGTGCTCAGGTTCTTTCATGGTACCCATCTGGCAGGTCACAAGTATCTGTAATGCCATTTCTAAGGGATTGAATGCCCTTTTGCCAAAACAGGCACCAGGTACACATGTAAAACACAAGCAAAACATTCATACATATAAAAGTAATATAAAAAATATAAAAATAAAACAGCTTTTATAATTAGGGAAAATAAAATTTCAGCTCCTGAAGGAAAGGTGAATGGTTTAATATAGGTGTTTCTCTTTGATTGTTTATTAAAATAAGGGAATTCGTTACAGATGTTATTAGATCTTTTTTTCTATTAAGGATGTTCCCAACACTCCTGAGAGTATACCAGCCTAATCTTTCCTCCACATGAGCGAAATACTTACTTCTTGTTTTATGTGACTACAAAGGGTCTCTGCTTAGAAAAATTTACATATGGAGAGGACTGAGAAACTTGCAAAGCCCTGAGTGAAATTATATTAGGGATAATTAATTTTTTAAATTTCTGATGCAAGGTCTCACTATAGAGTTCTGGCTAGCCTTGAACTTTCTGTGTAGATCAGGGTGCGCTTGGACTCACCTCTGTGATCTGCCTTTCTCTCTTGGGATTAAAAGTATATGACACCAATCCACTTGACCAAGACAAAGATTTCTTTTCGTATTTTGTTTTGTTTGTTTTAATAGACAAGATTTCTCTGTGTAGTCCTAGCTGTCCTGGAACACACTCTGTAGACCAGGCTGGCCTGCCTCTGCCTCATGAGTACTGGGATTAAAGGCATGCACCACCACCACCCAGTGACAAAGATTCTTTTAATGAGAAGGGAAAATCGAATACAGACATTATTCATTATAAGATCTATCAAACAAGTCCTATTTGCACATGGAGCTGACAGCATATCATACAACACTATACCATACCATACTCTTTTCCTAAATATATACTTCTGTGTAGAAACATTTACACATGGCACAAAAGACTAGCATGTATAAATACTGAAGTTCAGTTTCATTAATGTTTGATTTTTCCATAAATATTCATTTAATTTTCATTCAGAAGCAATTTATCCTTTTAAAGAGACTAAGAAACTAAGAGAAAACAAATCTAATGCTTTTGGTTTGATTTTAGGTTGTTAATCATGGTACATTTTGGTAATCTCTGTATATATAGTCAATTCACTCAGGTCTTCAATGAGTGTCTACATTAATACTGTAACTAAGTTGAAAACTATACTGATGTGAGGAAAATGTTTTAGGAGAGAATTCTGTGTAACTTAACAAAGAGTGGGCTATCAGGAATTACAGTTATCCCTAATAAGGCAACTCTCTTTCACAATGGACATTTACTAAAGGGACTACATTTGCTCAGATTGTTAATGCTCTTTCTGCCTTCCATTTCAGAGGCTCTATTAAGTCCTACTCCATGATAGTTTCTTTATGTGCTTGTTTATGGAGGGATAATCACCGCAACATCAGCTGAATCACAGAAATAGCAACCCACATCTCCTAGGAAAAGACAGACTTCTGTCTGCTAGTTAGAGAGACCTGCTCATGTCCTTACTCCATCAATGGTTTCCTAGTCCTTAATTATAATGTCCTTAGCATAAGTTTGCAGATGCTTTATATGTACAATATATTCAAACAATGTAACTATATTTTATTTTGACATTGAAATTTGGCAATGAGAAGGAGGAACATGCGATTATATCAGGGCTAGAACTCAGGCTGAGGGAAGTATCATACATTTAAATATCCTATAAGTTAGTTATATATCATAATTACTATATTACTGTTACATATCAAGCATTTTGATTGATACTACGGTAATGCCTCTATATTTTCTAACCTCCAGGATAAAATAATTTAACAATTATTTAAAGTTGTTGATACATCCTGACCAACTGCGAGGTCCTGGGCCAGCAAGGGGCCCTGATCCAGTGCTGGCAGATACACCCGGACTGAGGCACCAAGCCACAGATACTGTCCTGAACACATTCGAAGGAAGAGATGGGCAGGCACCAATCCAAGATTTCATCCAACAACCTGAAAAGCAACATGATAACACCAGAATCCAGGGAGTATACAAAAGGATAACCTGAGCAACCTATCCCAGAAGAAGTAGAAGAAGTTGACTTTAAATGTAACATTATGAAAGTGATAGAGACCTTTGAAGAAGAGGTGAAAAACTCCTTTAAAGAAAGGGATGAGAAAGCTAACAAAAAGAAGAAATGAATAAATTCCTCAAAAATACCCTAGAAAACCAAGAAAAAGCAATCAAACAGGTAATGGAAACAGTTCAAAACTTGAAAACTGAAATGGAGGCAAGGAAGAAAACACAAACTGAGAGATGGCTGGATATGGAAAATCTGGATAAATGAACAGGAACCACAGAAACAAGTATAACCAACAGAATACAAGAGATAGAAGAAAGAATCTCAGACACTGAAGATACGATAGAGAAAATAAACTCAGTGATGGAAGTAAACAACAAATACAAAAATTTGCAACACAAAATATCCAGGAAATCTGGGACACTATTAAAAGACCAAACCTAAGAATAATAGGGGTAGAAGAAGGAGAAGAATTCCACTCCAAAGGCCCAGAAAATATATTCAACAAAATTATTGAAGAAAACATTCTCAACCTAAAGAAGGATATTCCTATGAAGGTTCAAGAAGTATACAGAACACAAAATAGGCTGGATCAAAAAAAAAAATCCCATCACCATATAATAATCAAAACACAAAACATACAGAAAAAAGAAAGAATATTAAGATCCACAAAGGAAAAAGGTCAAGTAACATATAAAGGTAAACCTATCAGAATTAAACCTGACTTCTCTATGGAAACCATGAAAACTAGAAGGTCTTGGATAGATGTGCTGCAGAAACTAAGAGACCATGGATGCAAGCCCAGACTACTATACCCAGCAAAGCTTTCTTCCACCATCAATGGGGAAGACAAGATATTCCAGGATAAAAACAAATTTAAGCAATATATAGCCACAAACCCAGCCTTACAGAAAGTACTAAGAGGTAAACCACAACTAAAGGAAGCAAACAACACCCATAATAACACAGACATATAAGAACTCTACACCAGCACAGCTCAAAGAAGGGAAACACACAAACCTTACCACAAAAAAGAAAATAACCGGAGTTAACAACCACTGGTCATTAATAACATTTAATATCAACAGACTCAACTCACCTATAAAACGGCACAGGTTAAGAGAATGGATACAAAAACAGGATCCGACATTCTGATGTTTACAAGAAACACACCTAAACCACAAAGACAGACATTATCTCAGAGTAAAGGGTTGGGAAAAGGTTTTTCAATCAAACAGCCCTAAGAAAGAAGCAGGTGTCACTATACTAATATCTAACAAAATCGACTTCAAAATAAAATCAATCAGAAGAGATGGAGATGGACACTTCATACTCATAACAGGAAAGATTCATCAAGATGAAGTCTCAATCCTGAATATCTATGCCCCTAATATAAAAGCACCCACATATGTAAAAG
>PVIU01017178.1:0-42510 GCA_004026605.1 Ondatra zibethicus
AAAAAAAAAAAGAATTACAGCTACAATATTTAGTCTATTTGTATTCTGCAAAATTAAAGAAAATATCATCTATCTTATCTTTTTGAGTCTAAAATTTCATATATAAATATTTTATCATAACTAAGGAAACTTAATTTTAACTATCTAGTCTTCAACTCCATCAAAGATCCCAGAAGGATATATTATCTAAGTAAACAGGAAGTGCATTGTAAGCAACTTCCAAAATTCTAGAAATGACAGAAACATCTGGCTATCTGGACAGTCACCTACAGTGTGATGTTTTACTCTTTTGTCTTTTTGTTCTTTGGGGGCCCACCACCCAGCTCCCAAATAAGAACACACAAAGTTTTATTCTTTCTTATAAATGCCCAGCATTGGCTTGGTTTATTTCTTTTTTTTAATATTTTTATGGTTTATTTAACTTTATTTTATGTGCATTGGTGTAAAGGTGTCAGATCCCCTGCAACTGGATCTTCAGACAGTTGTGAGCCACCATGTGGTTGCTGGGAATTGAACCCCGGTCCTCCAGAAGAGCAGTCAGTGCTCTTAACCACTGAGCCATGTCTCCAGCCCCAGCTTGGTTTATTTCTAACCAGCTTTTCTTTCTTTCTTTCTTTTTTTTTTTGGTTTTTCAAGACAGGGTTTCTCTGTAGCTTTGGTGTCTGTCCTGGAACTAGCTCTTGTAGACCAGGCTGACCTCGAACTCACAGAGATCTGCCTGACTCTGCCTCCCCAGTGCTGGGATTAAAGGCGTGCACCACCACTGCCCGGCTAACCAGCTTTTCTTAATGTATATTATTCCATCTACCTTTTGCCTCTGGACCTTTTTCTTTTCTTCTGTATATCCTACTTTTATGCTTACTCCATGGCTGGCTGGGTGGCTGGTCCCTAATGTCCTCCTCCCCTGGTTCTCACATTGCTCCTCTTCTTCCTCGTTTCTCCTTCTATTTATACTCTCTGCCTGCCAGCCCTGCCTATGCTCCTGCCTTGCTACTGGCTGTTCAGCTCTTTATTAAACCATCAGGTGTTTAAGACAGGAAAAGAATCACAACTTCACAGAGTTAAACAAATGTTGCATAAACAAAAGCAACACACCTTAATATTCTACATCTCCCCTTTTTTCTTTCTAAACAAAAATGAAAACTTTAACATAATAAGACTGTACACAACAATAATTATCAAATAAAGATTACATTCACAATGTACTGAATTCAAATTCATTTGTGTCTGGTAAATTTAAAAAAATATTCCATAATCTATTTCATCTTAGTGAATCTAAAATTTTGTACTTAACTTACTTTCTGTCATAACTAAGAAAAACTGCAACTATAACTATCTAGTCTCCAACTCCATCAAAGGCACCAGAAGGATATATTATTATTTAAATAAACAAAAAGTAAAATGCAAATGACTTCCAAAAACTCTAGAAATGACAAAGACATCTGATTGCCTGGACAGTCACCCAAAGTTCAGGCATCCATCTTTAGCCTACAGGCCCATAGTATCTGGCAGACTTTTCCATGAAGCAGGAAATTTGAAAGACTGTCCTGCCTATATTGACAGTTTGTCAGTCACTTTCCTCTGTGTCCTGTAGAATGTCTGGCAGTTTCTCCTGTAAAGCAAGAACCCTGAATGACCATCCTGCCTTGTTTTGGGCAAAGTTTGCAACAGTCACTTTCCTGTGGGTCCTGCATGTCCAGTCTGCACAGCACATAGTCAGCAGTCAAAGGCAAGAGCAGTTTCTTTGCTCAATGGCTAACCTTGCCACAATGAAAGCAAACTCCATAAGAAGTTTCTTCAATGCCCATATCTTCTCTGAAGTAAATTGGTGCTTCCAGGAGATGTGTCTCATTGCCATAAAAAAGTTTAGCTGGGGGCCAGGCGGTGTTGGCACGTGCCTTTAATCCCAGCACTCAGGAGGCAGAGGCAGTCGGATCTCTGTGAGTTTGAGGCCAGCCTGGTCTACAAGAGCTAGTTTCAGGACAGCTAGGACTGTTACACAGAGGAACCCTGTCTCCCCCCCAAAAAATGTAGCTGGGCAGTGATGGCGCATGCCTTTAATCCCAGCACTTGGTAGGGAGAGGCAGGCGGATCTCTGTGAGTTTGAGGTCAGCCTAGTTTATAAGAGCCAGTTCCAGGTTAGGCTCCAAAGCTACAGAGAATCCCTGCCTCAGAAAAAAAAAAAGAAAAAGCCGGGCGGTGGTGGCGCACGCCTTTAATCCCAGCACTCGGAAGGCAGAGGCAGGTGGATCTCTGTGAATTCGAGACCAGCCTGGTCTACAAGAGCTAGTTCCAGGACAGGCTTCAAAGCCACAAAGAAACCCTGTCTTGAAAAACCAAAAAAAAAAAAAAAAAAAAAGAGCTAGATCCAGGACAGGCTCCAAAGCTACAGAGAAACCCTGTCTCAAAAAAAACCAAAAAAAGAAAAAGAAAAAAGAAAAATTTTAAATTAACATTTTAAATGACATATTCTATGGGTCTTTGAAGTATTTGAATCCCATCTATCTATCTAAAAATATATCTCTGTATGATCTGGAAAACATACCTTATACTGCAAATTTGATTGTTATAGATGACTAACGACTGACTTGATTATTGTTTCTTGATTATTCTAAATAGTTCATAATAGTTTCCAAAAACTAGAATTTTACCTTACATTTTTAAACTAACTGAATAGATACAATACCTTAAACAAGAGTAAAAACATATATACAACATATTGTAACAAAATTAACCTTAAATAATGGTATCAATATACAAAATCCTTTAAACAAGAGTATAAACATATATACTGTGTGCTGTAACAAAATTACCTTAAATTCGTATTAATATACAAATGTTCTTTCAACAAGAGCAAAAACTATATAGTGTAACGAAATTGACTTTGTACCCATATAACAAAATCCATGCCAATGCAAAATATCTGAGATTATTAGTTGTCTTTTTATCCTATATTCCCCTAAATATAACAAACCTCCATGATCCACAAAATAACCAATAAAAAAACCCGCCCACACCCCCTTTTCTCTTGGGAATGTAGGCGCAGTGTTCTCTAGACTGCTTCCTGCTGAATATGGGAGAAGTATTTTTAAGGTCAAGATAACAGCCAAATCCTGGGAAGACCAGTTATAACCTTTGTTGATTGATATCACCTGTCAAGTTTCAGGAGGTCTCCCCTGATCAAACCTGATCCAAATCAACCTGGAACAAACCCACAGCCTCTTGTTTCCTATGGAAACAAAGCAAAACTTCTCCAAAGCATTTTTGATTTCCATTTGCCAAATATTTTTTTTTTTACTTTTTTGAAGTTAAAGCATTCTTAAAATATCTAGGCTGGTTTATTTCAACAGTCCCTCTTTCAATTCCAGGTCTCTTAGCAGCTGTCCTTTGCTTTTCAGCAATCAAAAAATTCAAAATCAACACAATACTACACAGGATGCAGACTCCCTGTGCCTCCTATCTTTACGTGGCTTTTTTTCTTTTACATTACTTTTATTGTCTCTTTAAAGACTTTATTATTTTTAATCTATTTACTTCTTTCTTTGACTGCTATAAGCATTTTCTTTCTTACTCCTACACACATTGTTAAACACACAGGAATCTGCTTAGAGGTTTTATTGTTGTTTACTGCATATCTTTTAACCTTTTTTTGAGGGCACCAGCTAACTTTAGACTGTTAGACTACACCTGGATCCTCAGTGTACTCCAGCAACTGGCTCCACCCACTCTCAGGTTGGGTTGTGAAAACCAAACCCAAAGCTTGTAGCCAGGTAGGAGGCACATGACCAGGAACTGCACTGAACCTTCCTAGAGCTCTAGAATGCTGATGCTTGTGCTGTGGCCGACATTTTAACTTCATTTTTTGTTCCTACTTAACGAACTGGCTGCTCAAGGACTCATCAGCTGGCACAAACTCTTAAAGGAGCCGTATTCTTTTTTTTTTTTTCAGCTTTCTCTGGCTCTAGATGAATATTCAAACCCCACAATGGTACGTCAAAATATAGTGCAATGTTTCACTCTTTTGTCTTTTGTTCTTTGGGGGGGGGTCCACCATCCAGCTCCCAAATAAATCACACACACAAGTTCTTATTATTTCTTATAAATGCCAGTCCTTAGTTTGGCTTGTTTCTAGCCAGCTTTTATTAAATTATTCCATCCACCTTTTGTTTTGCCTCTGGGCTTTTTCCTTTTCTTACTTCTGTATATCTTACTTTCACTCTTACCCATGGCTGGCTGGGTGACTGGCCCCTGATGTCCTCCTCTCCTTGTTCTCCCGTTGCTCCTCTTCTTCCTCATTTCTTCTTCTATTTATACTCTCTGCCTGTCAGCCCCATCCCTCTTTTCCCCTGCCTTGCTATTGGCCATTCAGCTCTTTATTAGACCATCAAGTGTTTTAGACTCGCAAAGAACCACAGCTTCACAGAGTTAAACAAATGTAGCATAAACAAAAGCAACACACCTTAAAATAATATTCCCTAAATGTCACTCAAAGAAACTTTCCTTCATAGGTAAGCTGGTGATTCTTTTTCCCATCTCAGCTTTTTACTTTTATTTTTTTTTGCGATTATAATTTAATTGCACCATTTCTCTCTTCCCTTTCCTCTCTCCAAACCTTCCTATACACCCCTCCCCACTCTCCTACAAATTCATGGCCAATTTTTCACTAATTGTTGTTGCATGCATATTTGTACATGTATATACATATTCCTAAATATAATCTTTCAGTCAATATAATGTTACTTGTATGCATGTTTTCAGGGTTGACCTTTTGGTGCTGGACAACCAATTGGTGTGTTCTTAGGGGAGACCACTTCGCCTGCTTCCAGATTTTCTCAGTTGCCTACAGTGTAGAGTTGAGGCCTCATGGGTTTTTCCCATCCATTTTAACATGCTCATTGGTGGCCTTGTTCAGCTCAGGTTTGGGCAGTCATGTTGGTGACACTTTATGGGTGTAGCTTCAGATGTTACTAGAAGACACACTCTCAGACCAAATCCCCCCATCCTCAGACTCTAATAATCTTTCTGCTCCCTCTTCCACAATAGTCCCTGAGCCTTGGGTACAGGAGTGTTTTGTATATATATATCCATTGGAACTGGGCTCCACAGCTCTATATTTTGGTTGGCTGTGGTTTTCTGTAGTGGTCTCCATTAATTGCAAAGAGAAATTTTCTTTCTTTCTTTTTTTTTTTAAGATTTATTTATTTATTATGTATACAGTATTCTGCCTACATATGTCCTATAGACCAGTAGAGGGCACCAGATCTCATTACGGATGGTTGTGAGCCACCATGTGGTTGCTGGGAATTGAACTCAGGACCTCTGGAAGAGCAGTCAGTGCTCTTAACCTCTGAGCCATCTCTCCAGCCCGCAAAGAGAAATTTTCTTAATGAGGGGTGAAGACTACACTTATCTACGGCTATAGGATTATAATGGTTTAGTAAACTAGTGGTTGTAGATTCTCCAATAATCATTTCCACTAGCTAGTTACCTAGGCTTTTGGTACCAGGGCATGGTTTTCTTCTTGCTGAGCAGTTCTTAAATCCAGCGAGAGAGCTGTTGGTTACAGCCAAGGGATGCATGCCACTGCTGCACCCTTAAGGTTATCATGTCATGCTGGTTGTTATATGGCTCACAGACGTCACATTTGAATATGACTATTGGTTGCCTCCTTCCTTTGGAACCTTGCACGGCACCTTTTAACAAAACATGTCAGAATCAGAAAGAAAGACACCACATGGTTCACTAGTTAGACACACACACGCATCCACGTGCACACACACACACACACATGCACACACCTAGCATGAGTGTGTTGTGGTGAAGATCCAGGTCAGGAGCCAGTATGACGCTAAAGTCATTATCTAGTTGTTATCTAAGAAGTACTTAGAGCCGTGATCCAATGTGTCCGAAACCCTGGGTTTGTTCTCCAGCATTTCACAATCCAGACGTGGTAGTTCACACCTGTAATCTCAACACTTGGGAAGTAGAGGCAGAACGATCAAAGTTCAAGGTGAACCTTAGGCACCTACCAGTAGGCCAGGATCAGGACAGCTCTGTCTTTGGTATCCTTGGGTCCTTTCTCTTCTGTTTTTCTTTTAAATATATTTCAAAGCCAATTACATCTCCATAAATCCCCCTTTGATAAATCCCACTTTGACCTCTGCAGTCCAAACTTCTGCCATCATCTGTATTGCTCCAGAGATGAAGTAATCAGTTTGGGACTGTTCACATAGCTGCTCGGCCCTGCTCTCCCCTGCCCACCACGATCTGAAATAGCATGCATGTAGTCCGTTCCTGGCTGGGCCTTTTCTTCCTAGCACTTTTCATGGATGCCAGTGTGTGTGGGGTCTTGTTTTTGTTGCACTGAGTACTGAACCTAAGGCCTTGTACTTACTAGGTAGGTACGCTATCATTGAGCTGTATCATCAGTCTCCTATTTATCTTTTATTTATGCAAATATATAGAACCAAACTGGGTTCTCCTGAAAAGCAGCAAGCACTCTTTAACCATGGTGCCTTCTCTCCAGCACTCCCCTTTTTAACTTTTAAAAACGCTTTTCATTATTTTTAAAAGGGTTTGTTTTGTATATGCATGTTTTGGCTGCCTGTCTATGTACCACAGACATGCAGTTCCCACAGATGCCAGAAGAGAGTGTTGGATCCTCTGGAGTAGGAATTGCCGGCTGGTGTTAGTTGCCTGCTGTGAGTACTGGAAACCAAACCCGTGCTATTAATGACTGAGCCATCTCTCTAGCCCCCAATTGGTTTTTATGTACATTTATGTGTCTGCTTGAGTTTACATGTACCGTATGTGTACAGAGCCCACCCAAGAGGCTATCTGATCCCTGGAACTGGAGCCACAGGCGGTTGTGAGCCACCATGTAGGTGCTGGCAATGAAACTCCGATCCTCTGCGAGAACAACAAGTGCTCTTAGCCCCTGAGCCATCTCCCCAGCCCCAGCTCCAGAGTGACTGGAACCGCAGTATGTCCCCAGGTATAGCACGTATTTTCTGAAACTTAAACTAATCTTTGTTACTAATTATTTATACTAGAATGCTCTCAAAATGATCTGGGCTGCTTTGGACACCACAGAGAGGCTGGCAGAACGACAGCTTGTGCCCTGTAAATGTCTCTTGCTCTAAAAAAGCCACACAATCTTATTAAAGGAAAAGTACAAAACTGAATAAAGCCAAAAATAAAAGAGCCCTTTCTCCTTCCCACCACCCCCACATCCCTAACTCTCTGCCATGGGAGGTAAGGTGTGGCTATGTATAGCCCGTCAGACATTCTCTGAAGTGCTGATCTTTTCATAATGTGTTTAGAGGGGGAAAAAAAATCAGTTCTACTTCCTGTTTCTTAGCTTGCTTGTCTCCACACTGGATTGCCTTTTGGAGGTTTAGGCGTTGAACTGCACCCTGTTCTATGGCTGCAGACTCCCTCTCTATGCAGCACTGTGGAGGCTCCTACAGAGACTGTGGTCTTCAGCCCTGCTACTTTTAATATGAAAAGCTTAGCTGCGAAGCCATCCATTTAATTTGCAGAGGGATCCTTATGGGGAGGGTTGGGGGGGGAACCGGTAGCAAATTTTGCCCTTTGTAAGGCTGGTGGCCAGGTACCATGTGCCTCTCACTTAAGGGAACTCTGAACCTCCTCTGGGAACAATGAGGTCCCCAGTGGAACTGGACAATGGCCAGTTCCAGAGACCTGGGGAAGCAGAGGTGCTGCTAGGTTGGAGTCTTACAGGGCAAGCCTGCAGACCCGGTAGAGCATGGTTAGGCAGGCTTTCCATTTCCTTCAGGCCTTTGGTTGTTAACACTGAGAAGTAGAACCCCAGTTGGTGTATGTCTGGGAAGAGCGCCACCTAGGAAGACAGACTCTTGGTACAGACTAGTGACAGCCTGTCTCCAGTGGGACAATGCCATCACATGGAACATGGAGGTCCCACCAAGACCTGTATTTGCTGAAGGATTATTTGGGTTTTTTTGTTTGTTTGTTTGTTTGTTTCGAGACAGGGTTTCTCTGTGGCTTTGGAACCTGTCCTGGAAATAGCTCTGTAGACCAGGCTGGTCTCAAACTCACAGAGATCCGCCTGCCTCTGCCTTCCGAGTGCTGGGATTAAAGGCGTTGAGCCTCTCTGGAGGAAGTGGACGGTTTGGGGAAGGAGGCTACGGGGTATAACCTGGCTCTCTGCTTCCTTCTTGCCCATGTGATAAAACCAATGCCTTGCACTCCACTGCCCAGCGGTGAGCCATTCCTTCTTCACAGCCATGGCATACTGCACCTCTTGACCCACAAGCCAGACTCCTTCCTACCTCAAGAAGTGTCTTTCAGGTCCTTTATCACAGCAATGAGAAGCAGCAAATGCAGCAAGAGAATGAATAGAGGCGCTCTTACAGGATGGAAGACGTGACGGCACTGGAAAGCAGCTGACGGATCTTAAACCAAGGTTGACAGAAGAACAGAATGGTATGTGTGGTGTGAGATCCATGTACTGGTGGCAGAATCGCCAGCATTCTATTACTGATGACTTCAGAGCAATAAGAAGGGGAAGGACTTCCAGATGGGGCCATATTGGAAACTTCATCTTCATCTTCATCTGTGAACTTTCTTTTTTCTCTTTCTCTTTTTTCTTCCTTCCTTCCTTTCTTCTTTCTTTCTCCCTTCCTCCCTTCCCTCCCTCCTTTCCTTCCTTCTCTTCTTCCTTTCTTTAACTTAGAGTCATCCCCTCTTCTTGTTCTGTTTTGTTTTTCACTCATCTTGAAGTTTACAAAATTATATATGTATCTACACACACACACACACACACACACTCCAAGTATATATATATAGTGGACAAGATGTTTCTTTTTTAGTGTGTGTCTTAGTTACTCTTCTGTTGCTGTGAAGAGATTTCATGACCAATGTAACTTATAAAATACAGCATTTAGTGGGGGGCTTGCTTATAGTTTCAGAGGGTTGATCCATTATCATCATGTCAGGAAGCGTGGCAACAGGCAGGCAGACACGGTGCTGGAGCAGTAGCTGAGAGCTCACACCTCATCCACAAATTGCAGGAAGAGAGAGAGAGAAAAAAAGAGGGTGGGGGAGAGAATATGAAAGTGGGCCTGGTGTGGGCCTTTGAAACCTCAAAGCTCACCTCCTCCAACAAGGCCACACCTCCTAATCCTTCCCAAACAGTTCCACTAGCTGTGGACCAAGCACCAAAACAGATGAGCTTATGGGGGGGCCATTCTCATTCAAACCACCACAGTGTGTGTGGTGTCTGTGTGTGTAAACATGTGTGCAGGTGTGCTCACCTGTGTGTGCATCTGTGGAGGTCAGAGATCAACACTGGGTGTCTTCTGCTGTTGCTCTGAACCTTACTATTTGAGACAGCATCTGTCACGGACCCTAGACTGGTTGGCCAGTGAGCCTCTAGGCTCCCCAGTCTCCACCCTTCAGTCCTGGGTTTACAGACACACACTCTTGTGTCCAGCTTTCACAGGGATGCTATGCTCTGAACTTAGGTCCTCATGGTTGCCAGCTCAACAGGATATTTTATTATACGTGTCTGCTATAAAAGGATTGTCACAAGCAAGTTAGTTACCATGTCCATAACTCTACATCGTTATCCTTTATTTCACCTGCTAGAAGACTGAAGATCTGTTCTTGTAGCAACGTTCAAGTGCAGGACTCGCTGTTGTTAATGGCAGCCACCATGTTGTACAATGGGTCTCAGAACTCACTCGTTCTGCCCAGCTGAAGCTTTGCTGCCCATGTGCCCCACCCTTTCTCCCCAGCCCCTGGCACCACCATTCTGTTCCTTGCTTCTTTGGTTTTTCAGATTCCATACATAAATGTTATGAAAACACTCTCTTTCTGTGCGTGGTTTATTCCTCTGAGATAGTGTCCCACAGATTCATGTACAGTCACAAGGGGCAGGATTTCCTTCTTTAAGGCTGAGTAGTATTCCAGGGTGCATAAATACCATCTGGAAATGGGTCCAGGTTGATTCCACTTTGTAGCTACTCTAGATAACACTGCAGGAAGAGGGGGAAGCATTTATCTCTTTGATAGATTTCATTCTCTTTGGCACGGTTCTATTTTTAAGTCTTTCTTGAGGGACCTACATACTATTTTCCAAAATAGCACCATCATTTTAAACCCTTCCATCTCTGCACATGGGTTTCTGTCTCTTCAACGTTTGTCTTCATTCTCACCAACACTTGTCTTCTGTCTTTTTGAAACCAGCTGTCCTAACAGATGTTCGGTAATGCTAAGTGTGATTTCTATATACCTGCCAACCACTTGAGTGTCTTCTTTTGAGAAATATCTACCCAGTTCTTTTGAACATTTCAAAAATTTTAAAATTGCATTATCCCTTTTAAGACAGGGTCTTTCAATATAGCCCAGGCTGAGGTCAAGCTTGCAGTCCTGAGTCTGCCTCCTGAGTGCTTAGTGGCGTTACAGGCACACATTGTGACCCCAACTCTCAGTCCATTTGTTTTGAATCATATGATTTTTTTTTTGGCTATTGAGTTGACTTCCTTAGGTATCCTGGATATTAGCTCCTTGACAGATACACACCTACAAATATACACTTCCATGATGGAGGTCATTCTCCATCCTTTGTTTTTCCTTTGCAAGTGTTTTTAGCTTGCTTGCTTTCTGCATAGGGCCGGTACTGTATGAAACTCATGGCCCATTGATCTAGTTTGGCTTTTGTTGTTTTGCTTTTGAGCTGTGTCACAAAGTCCTAAAATGTCAACTTTCCCCTGTGTTTTCCTCTACAAACTACAGTCTACAGTTTCAGGCCTTATGTTTGAATCTATTTTGAGTTACTTTTGAATACAGTGTGAGAAAAAGGTCTGATTTCATTCTTCTGCATGTGGATATCCAGCTTCCCCCACACGGTGCCCTGAAGGGACTATTTCATCGTTGTGTTCCCTTGGCAGCTCTGTTAAAGATCAACTGTCCACAAATACAGGTGGACTCTGTTCCATTCTACTGGCCTAAATACCCATTCCAATTCCAGCACCACACTGCTTTGTTTATTAGAGTTCTGTGGCACACTTAGAAATCAAATAGTGAAAGACCTCTAGCTTTGTTATTTGGGAACAAAGAAATTTTGCCTTATATAGGATTTCTGTGGTTCCATTTGAATGTTAGGATTTTGTTGTTTCTATGAAAGAATGATACTGATTTTTTTTTCCCTGAGACAGGGTCTCATTCTAAAAACAAGGCCAACCTCCAACACAGAGGTTCATCTGCCTCTGCCTCACAAGTGTTGGGATTAAAGGCATGTGTTGCCACACCTGCAGCCATTAAATTTTTGATAGGGATTGCATAAATATATAGATTGAGAGTTATGAACATTTTAGTAACATTAATTCTTTTTTCAAAGATTTGTTTGTTTGTTATGTATACAGTGTTCTGTCTGCATACATCTCTGCCTGCCAGAAGAGGGCACCAGATCTCATTACAGATGGTTGCGAGCCACCATATCGTTGTTGGGAACTAAACTCAGGACCTCTGGAAGAGCAGTCCGTGCTCTTAACCTCTGAGCTATTTCTCCAGTTCCGCAACATTAATTCTTTCAGCCCCAAAATAGAGAACATTTTTTCCAGTCATTTGTGCCTTCTTTCATTAGTGCTTTATGGCTTTTAGTTGACAAATGTTTAGCCTCTTGGTTAAACTTAGCCCTGAGTATTTCTGTGCTACAGTTCTGGGATTGTTTTCTTGATTTCCTTGTTCAATTGTTTGTTGTTACTATATAGAAATGCTGCTAATTGTCTGTCTGTGTATGTATGTATTCATGTGAATCTATGTGTGTAGATACATGTGCACATGTGTGTGTGCATGTAGAGGCCAGAGGTTGGAGGCAGGTATATTCCTCTAGTGATCCTCACCTTAAATTTTGGGACAGGGTCTCTCATTGAACCCAGAGCTTACTGATCTGGCTAGACTGACTGAACAAAAAGCCCTGGGGATCTTCTTGTCTCTGTCTCCCCAATGCTGGGATGACAGGCATGCACCAGTGTACCCAGGTCTTATGAGGTTGTTAAGTATCCACACTCAGGCACCCATGCTTGCACGGCAAACACTTTACCTACCAAGTCATATATGCAGCTATAAGTTTTATATGTTGGGTTTATAGTCTCGCAACTTTACTGAATTGGCTTATCAGCTTTTGAATCTTAAAAAATTATTATTTATATTTATAATAAATAATCTGTGTGTGTGTGTGAATGTGCCAGAGGGCTGGAGATGTAGCTCTGTTGATAGGATTTCTGACTAGCAAACACAAGCTCCTGGGTTCAACCCCCAGCATAAATACGGCAGCACTTGGGAGGTGGGAGCAGTAGGATTAGGAGTTCAAGGTCACCCACCACCACATAGCAACCTTCAGATCATCCTGGAATTATGAGCTCTGCCTCAAAAGCAAGTTGACAAATAAGTTGTAACTGGGTACGTGTCTAACAAAATTAAAATCCAGAATTTGGAGAGTTACCTACCAGCGTCAAAGGATGGACATGCCCTATCCATCACCCAAGGATGAGCGCACACAGTGTGATGTTTGGAGAGGAGTGAAGCCTCCAGGCTGATGGCTCAGTGCAAACCTGAGGTCCACACCCCACGTAATGCCTGGTGGCTGTGCTGACCCGCATAGAATTCCAAGGCTCAGGAAGCAGAGACTGGAGATCCCTGGAGCAAACTGACTGTGGATACTAGCCTCATTGGTAGACTCTGGATTTGACTGAGAGACTCTGCCTCATAAACACTGGAGAATGTCTGAGGGAGACTCCTGATGTCAACCTCAGCTGCCCAACCCCACCAAATACATAAAGAATGGAATTCTGATACATGCCACAACACAATTGGACAGTAAAGACAGTGTGTTAAATGAAATGTCAGACACAGAGGGACAAATACTGGGTGGATCTATGTATGTGAGAGATCACAAGTAACCAGATTTTTTTTTAAATTCATTCAGTACTTTAATTTTTTTTTATTTTATGTGCATTGTTTTTTTTTGTTTGTTTGTTTGTTTTTTGGTTTCTTCGAGACAGGGTTTCTCTGTGGCTTTGGAGCCTGTCCTGGAACTAGCTCTTGTAGACCAGGCTGGGCTTGAACTCATAGAGATCTGCCTCCCAAGTGCGGGGATTAAAGGCGTGCACCACCACTGCCTGGCTACCCGTGCATTGGTTTTTACCTGCATGTATGTCTGTGTGAGGGTGTCAGGTCCCCTAGAACTGGAGCTACAGATAGTAAGCCACGATGTGGGTACTGAGAATTGAACCCAGGCCCTCTGCAAGAGCAATCAGAGCTCTTAAAAACAGAAAACAGAATGGTGCCTGTGGGCAGAGGGATGGAAGCTACAATTTGATAGGTGAAGTTCCTTTAAAAAGATGAGAAACCTCTGGAACCAGGTGTGGTGGTGCACACTTGTAATTTTGGCATATCAGGGACAGGGGCGGGAGGATCACCACAAGTTTGAGGCCAGTCTAGTCCACGTAAGCTCCAGGCCAGCTCTCTGGGACTACTACATAGGGTACATACATATATCCTGCTTCAGAAAAAGAATGTTCTGGAGAACTGAGTTGATAGTTGCCCAACACTAATATATTAACACCAATGAATTGCCAATGAAAAAGTTTAGGTGATGAGGGAGCTTCTATGTGTATTTATCACCATATAAATGTATGAATGAATAAGGTGAACTAGTAAAAATGGCAGTGCAAGGAACTTCAGTGTAAGTCTGTCTACACATAGAATGCATTTTGAAAAAAAATTTTTGAAAGTCTGTCCTTCCATAAAATCTAATGGAAAATCTAGTAAAAATCATTAGGATTAAGTTTTTCAGAACTCTGGAAACCTAGGTCTTAAAGGAACAAGAAGAATGCCTAGAGAAAAACCCAGCCAGCCCACAGGAAGATTAGTTCTGTGGTGTCTTAACTGATCCAAGTGCTGCCCCTACTTTGAAAGAATTACAAACCAAGAAAGACAATCTGCATGCAGGGGACCTACATGCGGAGCTAGGGATGAACCCAGGCTCAGCCACCGAGCTACACTCCCCAGACCAACTATCTATTTTCAGAATAGTCAAAGAACTAGATATAGAAAAAGAAAGTATGGGAACAGAGAGAGAACAGAAAGGTAATATTAATAGCTAAAGAGCTAGAACATAAAAAAGGCCCCAAAGAGGAAATTGGGAGCTGAAAATTATAATCACCATCCTCCCAAAAGATTCCATAGAGCATTTCAGGAGCAGGCTAGAAGAGAGGGAACGATTGTTAACCTAAATCAATCAAGATTAGCAGACCTGGGAAACAAAGACAAATGAGCAGGGATGCTAAGAGCATTCAACATACATGTAATGCAGAGAAAGAGAGAGAGAGATAAAGGGGCAGAAATAATTAGGGTAACAATGGCCAGAAAAGCCCCAGATACAATGAAAATGTGGTTCCGTGCGGACAAAGGCCCAACAAACTTAAGTCGGATAAATATGAATAGTTCCGTTATTCCCAGGAGCCCCCGAGTAGAAACACCCTCTCGTAAGAGGGGATGAACGGTGGCAGTGTTACATGTATGTCCACACAAATGTGTCCATACATGTAATATTAGCCAGTCTTATAAAGGAATGAAGCACTAATACACACGGTAACTTGGGCAGCGTTGAAATCATCATTCCATATAAAAGACATCAGACACCGAAGGCTGCCAAGCGCACGCTCCATTTCAGATGAGGGTTCAATGGAGAGAAATGCATAGAGATGCAGGGTAGACCAGGGGTTGCCAGGTCAGAGAAGTAGTGGGAATGGCATTGTAAATAGCCAAAAAAACCTTGAAATAGTTCTGCAAAAAATTTCAAACTGCTGAATTCCAAAGTCAAACTAACACACTACTACAAACTTGATATTTGTTCAAGTATCCGTGTATTCTCTACTTTACTTAATCCAAAACATAACCATGACTTTTTTTCACTTTTTTGCAAATCATTTACAATGTTTAGTTTGGAAATTGATATTTTGAGTTAGTTGAACTAGTAGGTTGTATATTCTTGTTTTATGTGCTGGAAGCTGCTGAATAAATCTCTTTTCTGTGAAGGAGAGAGTGAGTCTTTGATTTTTCATGTGAAATGACTGATTGATTGGTAATGACTGCCTATTCTGAGAAGTATTCTACGGAGGGAGTTCAGGTCGGGGAAGGGTGCAGTGTTAGATTGGTGATGTCTGCTATGAGTATTCTACGAGGGAATTCAAGTCGGTGAAGGGTGCAGTGTTAGATTAGTCATGTCTGATGTGAGTATGGCACTGGAGAGCTGATTATTTGCTAGGCCAGGCAATTATTATTTTCTTTTATCAGATAAAGTGGAGAGTAAGGGAAATAACAGACTCCATCTCCCAAACACCTCATCTTTGGGGTGATCAGTGGCCTCTTGGCTTCAGAAACAATCAAAGAGGAATCAATGAGAAGATTTCCCTCAAAAGTATTGGACTTTTCCAAAAAGTACTGCTTTTGATTAAAGTTCATGGTTTGACAAATAACTGCTCGACTCTCCTCCTGTGAGTAACCCCAAAAACTCGCTGGTTCACCAGGCTAGACTTGGATGAAATCATTTCTTCTGTCTGCTGCTATGTACTCTTTCTGGGGTGAACAGAAACAGACTCCTCAAGAAAAGGTCACTTACCAGTCCCTGCCCCCTTGAAAGCTGTGGCTTTGTCCCAGTTCCTGTCCCTGCTCCTGATAAAAGCAATCACAGCCTGGCAGGGAAACGCACGGAGTTGGCTCACCACCTCCAGGCTGGGAGCATCTGGGTTCACCCTTCCCCTGCCAACCCTCAGGTGGATGACTAGGGAAGTGACCAACCTGGGCCATCGTGTCCTTCTCTGGGGAGCATTTCCTTTGTTCTTCCAGGGAGGCTATAGGTCGGAAGTGAGAAAATGCACAGGAAATGTCCTGAGGACTGTCAGCAGCGAACGATGGACAGATCAGTCCTCATGTCCAAACCCCACTCCCCAGGGGACATCAGGGACGAGTGGGAGACAGCCACCACTTTCTTAGGATTCACATTCCATTTCCCCAAGATGCCTCTCTCTGGCCACTGTTGCCCACCAAGAGGATCTCTCCTGAGAGCCCATGCCAGCAGCCAGCCAGCAGCCCGCCAGCCCTCTCTGTTTCTACGGAGCTCTGTCTTACGATGACATTGTCAATACTCATCCAGTCCTAGCAATTGTAGGAAACCAAGGCTGCTCTCAGCAACTGGAGAGCAAAACCCACCTGGCTACATGGTTTCCTAGAACCTGTCCAGTGTCAGCCCAAGCCGAGGTCATGGAAGAAGAAAACTAGGTTCAGTCTCCAAGAAACCAACCTGGCAGTACGAGGAACTGGAAACACGCTCGGTCTGTAAGGCAACTTGTCTAAGTGGAGGCAGGTGATGAGCAGGAGGTAGCCTGTGGCTACAGCCAAGGACCTTGTCATCTTGCACAGGGGAGGCTTTGTAGCCATACCCAGAAGGCATCTTCCAGAATAACCTCATCGAGGCCAGGTTTCATCCTGTTTCTCTTAAGTCCAAATGTTTGCTGAGAGATGCCATAGTAACCATGACGCCATAATGGAACATTCTTCCCAAGGCTTAGAAGAATCTCCGCTGCAGAGCTCTCCTGCATAAGGCCACAGTGAGTTCATTTCTCCTTTAGTGGGAACAGTTCATGGAAGGACTCGCAGCACCATGCTAAGAACAAAAGAAACATCTCATGTCATGAGGGGAACATGGTGACTTAGAACTGTGCACACGGTTTTCTTAGGTCATGATGCACAGTTTGAGGCCAGGATGTGACGTGAAACCGCCACTGGCTTAGAGGCTCGGATAGTTTTGAGCTCACGTCCCAGGTTAGTTGTTGTGTGACCTTGGGCCTGTTCCTCAGAGTCTCTGAGTGTCGGTTTCTGAGTCTGTAAAATGGGGATTATGAGAGCGCCTGTGTCTAGGGTGGCTATAGGAATGGACTGAGCTAAATGCTGAGACTGTTGCTAGTGAAGACATCCCAGCAAGAATTGATGTGAGTTCTAATAGAGAAGGTGAGACCCCTGTAACACACTAATCCCTAGGGGAGCGCTCACCAAAACCCTGTCTTTTTTTTTCCCCCAGCAGTATTTTCTGGCTATACAGTTAAAGCAGGGGTTGAATTCCACAAATCAAAAACCAACCCTCTTTAGAGAACCAACTCTCTAGCACAGCCAGGGCCCCAGGCTGCTCTGCGGAGGAAACTGGAGAAAGCAGACTACCCTTTCTCCTTGGGCCAGCTCACAAACTGCTAGCCAAGCATTGGAGCCAGACAGCCGCTTCCCGCCTTTGTCTGCACAGAACCCAGAGCTGGGGATGTGACAGGTCAGTCTACCTCATCTGGGGACCTTTGATGGTAAAAGGGAGCAGGCTTCTTCCATGGGAACCGCCCCCTCTGGGTGTGGGAAGGTGATGGGAGTCACGGGTCTTCTGTCTTCCCCAGCTGCCCATGGTGCTCGCTGCGTTTATCTCTGGGGATGGCAGAGATGAGAGGGTTGCTGCTGGTCCTGCTGTACATGGCCCGCTCGTCATCTGCCAGTGAGTGTGCAGCTCCCTTCCCAAGGCATTCCGTGGGCTGGGGTGGGGTGGAGGCATCATTGCGGAAAATGGGAGTGGCCCTTGCTCCCTTCCCAAGGCATTCCATGGGGTCAGGTGGGGTGGAGGCGTCCCTGGAAAATGGAGTGGCCCTTGCTCCCTTCCCAAGGCCTTCCATGGAGTGGGGTGGGGTAGAAGCGTCATCCTGGAAAATGGAGTGGCCCTTAATGCCCAGAGAGGAACTCACTTGGCAAGGACGCCAATCCCCAGAATTTTGTCCTGGATGGCATGTGTGAATGACAGGAACTAGGTAATGCAGAGTCCCAGGGCATGGGTGTGGGTCTAATTCTAAGGGTGTGAGACAGGAAAATCAGCTTTAGGGCACAGAATGGCCCATGGGGCAGAGGGGTCAGTGTGAGGACTACCTCCCTACACTCAGCTCAACCCTGCCCCCCGTTCCCCAGGGAGTACATTGGGCTCTGCAAACTGTGATCCTGATCAGGACCAGCTAGTAACATAGCGGTAGAGGTCTCTCAGGCTCTCGGGCAGCAGAAGTGGCTGCTATGGTCCCCTCCTCCCTGACCTGTAGGCTGCTCAAGACTAATAAGCCCAGCTTAGAAAAAGGCAAAATGTATAGGGACAGATGACTCAGGTAGGCTCTGTACACCTTTGGTGCCTTTGGTTTGATCGGCAAACACACATGCACACAAAATGCAAAGACCTCCTCAGCCTCCTCTTCCCTGCCAAGGAGACCAAGAGATGCTTAGAAACGCAGACATGACATCTCTCCTACTAAGCCACAGCTGAGACCCAGAACAAACACTTGGTCTGGACCACATTTTCTCATCATGGCATTAGCAGTGGAATTGGGCACAAGGCAGGGACTCTACTACTGAGCTGCTTCCCCAGCACCCAAATAACGTTTTGGAAAAAGGAATGCTGTCACATACATGGAGGTTCTTGGCTTGGGAAGGATTGGCTAATACTGCAAATCATCAATGTCTCCAGAGAAAAATCAGAGCCTAGACAAGGGATGTCATTGTTGGCATTTCTGAAGTATCCTTAGTGTTGTCCCAGCAGTCTGTGTAAGGGTCTATGGATGGACGTTTGGTCTCAAGATACCCCACAATGAGAAGTTCTCTGAGTTTTTGTTATTTGTTTTGTTTTGCTTTTTTTTTCTCAGACAGAGCCTTACTATGTAGCATTGGCTAGCCTGGTGCTCAGTAGGGAGACCAGGCTGGCCTTGATTCACTTGCCTCTGCCTGCTGAGTGCTGGGATTAAAGGCATATACTGCCATACCTAGCCCTCTCTGAGTTCTTGACAATACTTTGATGACAATTGTACTCTGTTTTGGAAATGTCTCTGCTGCCAGCATCCTAGGTCACTACCAGAAGAAGCCCTTCCACTCTTCCTGTTTTCTCTTCTGAATATTCAGCACATCCTTTGGATCCTATCTCCCTGGAAAGACACCTTCAAGTGTCACTGTCACGGGCTCCCAAAGTCCATCCCTTTAAGCTTAGTTCCCAAGCCAGTGCTCTGTGCTGGCAGCTGAATGACTGGAAAGGCATTCACTGGGAGTCCAAGGCACAGGACCGGCCTGTTACGCGCATAGAGACCCAAGGCATTGAGCGTTTGCTGTTTGGGATTTGAGAGCAAGCAGGAAGATTGCGTTTTTGGAAACAGGATTGCCAGTTTTGCTCCAAGGCCCAGCACTATCATTTACAGAGATAGAGTTTGCATTTTCCCATAATCTCCCCTCGTGATCTGGTAACAATCCCAAGTGGTATATAGGCCACGACTATACCCTTCAGAAAAGGAAACAGCACCGGAAAGAGCAGTGGCTTGCCTGAGATCTCACAGCATACTAACAGACTAACTCGACTTTCAAGTCTGCTTCTAGGCTCCTCCCAAATCTAAATCAGGGTCTACCCTGGGGTGTTTCTTTTTTTTTTCTTTTTAGCAAATGCAGTGCCAGGAAATTCTGATAGATGCCAGATGCTCTTAGGTAAAGAACCTCTACACCCTGGCTCCTCCAGGAGCTAAGGAGTCCCATGGGCACTGAAATTCAACAAAACAAGGTATATCAACCAGTGAGGGAGGACACGGGCCAACAGAGGGAGTCAGTAGTTTGGGGGAGCAACATAGTTCATGAAGTTGCCATCTTCTTATTTATGATGCCTAGAGAATTGGGGCTCAGCTCACCTGACCCAGCACTGTAAGGAAGTCAGTTCCTGACCTCGCCTTGTCCTCCCTTCTCTAGCTTCTGTGACCTTTCCTGTTCTAATAGTCTCTATGCTTGCATGAGTATAAAACTTTAAGAGCAGTACAGGTCCCTCCAACCTCAGGCTGGCAGAAGATGCTTATCAATTAAACACCACTGTACTCTCCCTAGGAACAAAGAACAGGGTTCCCAGGAAGTGCTCAGCCGGACAGTCTGGAAGGCAGAGGATGAGCAGGATTGGGAAGGGGGCCTGAGACAACCTTCACACGCCAGGACTTAGCTCCTTCATGACAGGAGGTCGGGGAGTAGACAGCAGACAGTCATTTCACTCACACACCAGATAACTTATTAAACACCACCTAGCTACTAGGCACCACGCTAGCTCCTAGGGACACACTGACAAGCAAAACAGACCTGGAGGGAGGAGCCATGAGTGCCACCTGCTTGCAGGGGATGCAGGGAATGCAGGGAAAGGCAAGCATGAATCGGAGGCAAGGCGGAGGGTGTGTCTGGAGCACTGCCCTAAAGCTGGAGCTCCCCACCCACTTTAGCAGTGCCCACCTCCAGGGTTAAGGGAGACTTGTTCCAAGGAGTAAATGCTGGCCATGTTTAAGACCCGTTCATGTTCTTGAGTTCTTGGGGACCCCTAAACCATTTTTGCTTTAGGGGCATTGTCCTAATTTAAATTGTGCTGCTGTGACTAAACTAAACACCCCTCCTGAGGGGCTCAAGCAGCTGGTCACATTACACCAGAGTCAAGAGCAGGGGAAAGGAATGCATGAATGCTGCCTGCTTGCTTGCTCAGCTGGTTTTCTTTGCTTTCATTGTTTTGCTGTTGTTGTTTTGGACAGGGTCTCACTATGTGCTCCTGCGTGGCTAGAACTCTCTATGTAGACCAGGCTGGCCTCAAACTCATAGAGATCCCCCAGCTCTGCCTCCTGAGTACTGGAATTCAAGGCATATGCCAGCACTCCCGGGGCTTCTTCACTCTTGCACAGTTAAGGACCCCCTCTTGGTGCTGTCCAAAGCAGAATGGTTGTTCTTGTATCAATTAGCAATTAAGACATGCTATCAATCCAACCTTATCTAGATAATTCTTCTTTGAGACTCTCTTCCTGGGGATGGAGAGATGGCTCAGTGGTTTAAGAGCACTGGCTGTTCTTCCAAAGAACCCGGGTTCAATTCCAAGCACCCACATGGCAGCTCACAACTGTCTGTATCTCCAGTTCCAGGGGATCTGACACCCTTTTGCAGACATACATGCAGACAGAACACCAATACACATAAAGCAAAGATAAATAAATCGCTTTGAAAACAAACAAACAAAACTCTCTTCCCAAGTGATTTTAAGTTGCACCAAGTGGATGATTGGAGCTACGCACACAGTCTTTATCTTTCACATCTCCTGTAGTAAATGAAACTAGAGAAGGTTAAAGGCCACGAATAGACAAATCCATGCATGCATCTGGCCGTCAGGGTGATGCCATCACAAAGCTGGAAAACTGTATCTCACACTGTGAGAGGAGAGCTGGGAAAGCAAGCAACAGGTTTTTTTTCCTTAAGAAAAGGCCTACAGGTCCCGGTGCCACCCACTTTTGTATGAAGAATGCCAGACAAGGCCTATCAAGAGGTACTGTGCTAGGTCCAAGAGTGCCAGTAGTAGTAAGACTTTGAAAGGGTTCAGAGGTATAAGCAAGCGTCTTTTATGTGGCCCATCTCCGGGGATGAACAAAAGCATCAGGGTTGTAGAGTCAGCCACAAGCAAAACAGCCCACAGAACAGGAGTCCCGAGGGCTGGGAAACGGCAGGGCCCCCAGGTGCCACATAGTGAGGTTTACGCTCCCTCTGCAGTTTGCGGCATCCAGAAAGCCAACATCGAGGACGAGTCCAAGGAGAGCCTCGTGAGCAGCACCGAGTTCCCCTGGGTGGTATCCATACAGGACCAAGAGTACACCCACTTGGCATTCGGCTGCATTCTCAGCGAGTTCTGGATCCTCAGCATCGCCTCCGCTCTCCAGGACAGGCTAGTGCCCCAGAGGGAGGGTTGGGAGGGTGCCCTGCAGGCCTGGGGACTGGTGGGGCCTACACACCTCCGGGTGTACTCGCCTGAGTCAAGGTCCTGAGGTCACTAGAGGCTCTTGGGACTTTACTATGAGGACCGAGAAGTGGCACCAGTGAAAGGCAAGATGCCATTTGTTGTATCTAGGAAGTACACTTTTGATTTTGCCACAACTACAGAAATGTGGATTCTTTAATTCTATCCACCAGGTGTCCTTCTGGGATAAGTTAAGGAAGTCGGCAGCACTCCTTGGGACTCGTAAATATTACTGCTACAGACAGAGGGCACAGAGAAAGGCTGAAGGAAATCAGAGATGTTTCCAGGATGTTTTTCTCTGGATGCTCAGAACGTGACTTTGTCCTCCAAATGTTCTTCAAATTATATACCATAAGCTCAAATTCTTACAGATAAGAAAAAATCATAAATATGATTAAAGGAAATATTTGGCAAACATTCTAAAATAATTTTTTTTTTCAGAGACAGGGTTTCTCTGTAGCTTTGGAGCCTGTCCTGGAGCTAGCTATCGTAGACCAGGCTGGTCTCAAACTGACAGAGATCTGCCTGCCTCTGCCTCCCAAGTGCTGGGATTAAAGGCGTGTGCCACCACGGCCTGGCTCCAAAATACTTTCATAAACTGTAGAATACTTCACTTCTAGTCCAATGGCCGACTTTAACTTCCAAGGATCGGCAGTAAGGGGATAATTTCAACCTCTGGGGAGGAAATGTTTCCCGCACAAAGTTGTTCACTAATTACACAGAAAATGCTAGAGTATGAAAGTAAACATCTAAGGGGGATTTTGGCACAGGCCTGGGAGCCCAGCACTTGGAAGGTGGAGGCAGAAGGGTCAAGAATTCAAGTTTCTTCATCCTTAGCTATATGTTGAGTTTAAAGCCAGCCAGGCTACATGAGACTCCGCCTCAAAAACAAACACAAACAAAACAAAAAGCCAGCCAAATAAAAGTGAACTTGCAGTTATCACAGATAAGCAGTGATAATATAATTTCTTATGCACAGTGTCTGTGAGAGAGTATGATATCCATTGCATAGATGGAGAAAGTATAGAAAGTTTCAGCTTTGTGATGTCATCTCCCGGACGATCAGATGTATGCATGGTCTTGCACATTCTTGCGCTTTAACCTTTTCTAGCTTAATTTCTGCTATAGTAGATGTGAAAGATAAAGCCTGTGATGGTTTCGCGTGTGCATGTGTAATGTGCACGTGCGTGTGATGTGTATGTGTGCATGTGCTGGGGTGACATTGGATATCTTCCTCTATTGCTCTCTACTTTACTGGCGCAGGGTCTCTCACTGGACCCGAAGTTCACTGATTTGGCTGGGTTTTGCCCAGAGTTCCTAATCTCTGCCTCCTGGGTGCTAGAATAGCAGGCAGGCCACTTAGCTTTTATGTGGGTCCTAGGGATCCAAACCCTGCTCCTCATGCTTGCGTAGTGAGTACTTTATCCACTGAGCTATCTCCCCAGCCTGAAAGAATAATTAGTTTAATCAGCTAAAGAAATTATAATGTAAACAACTGATAGAATATTCTTTAGCTGCTGAATATTTAATACTTGCTTTGTGTATTTTTTAATTTATTATTCTTCTATCATGCATATAAAATGATAGACTTCATATGGCATTTTATTTTTTTATTAAGTATTTTTCATAAAATATATTTTATCATGTTTTCCCCCTTCAACTCCTCTCTACCTCTCTACCTACTCAACTTTGTTCTTTCTCTCTTTCAAAAACAAAAATCAAAACAAACAAGCAAAAGATCAATAAGATAAAAAAGTGCCAACCAAAACAAAATGAAACCAAAAGTCCACAAAATTATCACTGAGCTGGTTTTGTGTTGGCCAACTGACTCTTCCTGGGCATGGGGCCTTCCCTGGAGTGAGGTTGATATACTGATTTCCCCTTTGCCAGCAGGTATCAATTGGTTAGGGGTTGGTTAGGGCTGTAAGTCCAGCAGGAAACAAGCCTGCTGACACTCTAACCTTGGATTTTCTGTGTCCACTCCCCCGTCTCATTGCTGGGATCCTGTCTGGCTGGAACCTGCACAAGTCTTGTGTGTGATGTCACAGTCTCTGTGACTACCTATGTGGCTCCTGTCCTGTTGTATCTGGAAGACATTGGTTCCTTGGAGTCGTCCATTACCTCTGACTCTTACAATTTTGAAGCACAAATAATGAAAATCCAGAGACAGAAATTGGGGTTCAACCCGAAAACCAGAAAAGCAAAGCAGCCGAGCCACTGGAGAAGTCTTACCTCTACCAAGGCTGGGCAGCCACAGACAAAGAAGACTAAACAGGCTAAACCTCTCTCTCCTCTCATTTTATATTCCCTCTAGTGCTGGGATTAAAGGTGTATGACTTCCTAGTACGGATTAAAGGTGTAGGCCACTATCACCTGGATTTGTTTCTACATTGATCTTGTGTAGCCCAGGATGGCCTTGAATTCACAGAGATCCTTCTGCCTCTGTCTCCCAAATCCTGGAATTAAAGGTGCATGCCACCACTCCCTGACCTCTAGTGGCTTAGCGTTTCCCTTCTGATCTTTAGGCAAGCTTTATTTATTAAAACATAAGTAAAATATCACTACTGAATCATTCTGCCTCCTCTTCTTCATAGATCCCTGAGCCTTGAGAGGAGGGGGTTAATGAACACATCCCATTTAGGAGTAAGTGTTCCTAAGTCTCTTATTCTCTGCGCATTGTCCAGTTGTGGGTCTCTGTCTTAACTTCCGCCTACTATAAGAAAAAGCTTCTCTGATGTGTTGATCAAGGCATGGATCTATGAATATGCCATCAGGAGTCATTTTATTGCTATGTTCCTTTAACAGAATAGTTATACTAGGTTTCCCCCTAGGCCCATGACCTATCCAGTTTCAGGTTCTTGGTCACTTTGTATGGTATGGGTTCTACTCCCATGATATTTGCACCACTATTGCACCATTGTATTTTGCAGGCAGGTTGCTGTTGTAGGTCAGGTTTTATAGCTGGCTGGTATTGATGGTTACCTTTTCCCTCCAGAGTGTGCAGAGTTCCTTCCAGCGCCATGAACACTAGTCGGTAGGATTGAAACTTCTAGTCAGGCACCAGATCAACTTCTCTGTTTTCAATGACATGTGATGATTTCAAGCAACAGGGCCCTACCATCAAGTTGTAGAGAGAGAGCAACCGACAGCCTTGGCAAATAGTCTGTGACATCAGGGAGATTCCATGGGAACCCTTTGGCCAGTAGACTCAGTAAGATGTAACCCATTCCTGATACTGGAGAACCATAGATGTCTACTTTATGACGGTGTTTTCAAGCATGTGATCATTGTATTTTGCTCAGTCTGCTCTCATTACCTTCTGTTGTTCATGGTCCACTCTTGACCCTCACACTGGTCAGGATTTGTGTGTGTGTGTGTGTGTGTGTGTGTGTGTGTGTGTGTGTGTACAGAGCCTTGACTTTTATTGTTTAAAAAAGCTCCACACTTATTTCACTTTCTGACTCTGTGCTTGGCCTTCAACAGTTTCACAACAATTTTCTTCTCCTCAATGAGGGAGTGTGCCTGATCTTCCACAGACATACTCAGTATACAGGGAACCACCATAAGCACCATTGGCATGCTTTATTTAGACTCTCTCGTAGGGACTTCAGGTCTTACAGCACAAACACCACGTGCTGATTTTGGTGCTTTCCCAACCTTCTTGGTTTAAAAGTAAACAGCCAGGGGTTCAAGACAGCCTGGTTTTGTAAGAGACTGTATTGTAGGAAAGCCTACAATAGTGTGTCAAACATGAACCATTCTGAGTGTGTCTCAACACTGTCTCTATAAGAGCCAGAATTTACATTTTTAAAGTAGAAATCCATGTATATTGTTGAATATCCGCAAAGAAGCAAAGTCAGGCAGGGAAACCATCCCCTCAGTCACCAGATTCTTCCCTTTGTGCCATGGCCTGTCACCACTTTCTTGGATTTTTTTAAAAAATGCATAAGGTGTTTATAGATATCTATTTATCTTTCTATATTGATTCTTATGTCTACTAACACGGAATTCTCTCTCCCCTAGTCAGCTTAGGTTTCCATAAAACAATACCATAAACTGGATGATTTAGCCCAGAGAGTCCAAGGTTAGAATGGCAGCAGCTTTGCTACCTTCTGGATGTATGGGCGGAAGCCTTCTAGATGTGTGTTCACATGGCTACTTTTTTTTAAAAAATATTTTTATGGTTTATTAACTTTATTTTTTATGTGCATTGGTGTGAAGGTATCAGATCCCTGCAACTGGATCTTCAGACAGTTGTGAGCTGCCACGTGGGTGCTGGGAATTGAACCCGGGTCCTCTGGAAGAGCAGTCAGTGCTCTTAACCACTGAGCCATCTCTCCAGCCCCCACATGGCTACTTTTATCTGTGTGAGAGCAAGACAGAAGAGACGTGGAAGATTCCTGACATCACCTTCAGTCCTACACACACACACACACACACACACACACACACACACACCCCACATACACATATGAAAAGAAGAAAAGTTTTTTTTTTCTTTAAGGGAAGGGGACACTGGTCCTACTGGATTAGGCCCTAGGTACCTCTACCTCCAAATATGAAAATAAAGGCCTTGCTACCAACTGTGATCCCATTTTTTGAGATCATGGAAGAAATTGCTGTAGAACCCTCTCACTCCCAATTCTTGTCCTATTTATTTATTCACATTTCCTGTCCATGGAAGACTTTGTAGGCATCACTCTGCCCCTCCCACTGCCACCCTGGCTTCTGGTATTAAATATGTCTGAGGTGATTCTGATTTTAAGCAATGTGGCTATGAATGCTTATCTTCCTAGGAGATGCCTGGCTTACCCCTGCGATTCCAGCTTCTGCCATTACCCTCATTTCCTTTCCATGAGTTTCATGGGTTAGACAATGAAGTGTTTGCTCAACCTTAGAATGACTTCATCTTTTTTTTTTTTCCGAGACAGGGTTTCTCTGTGGCTTTGGAGCCTGTCCTGGAACTAGCTCTGTAGACCAGGCTGGTCTCGAACTCACAGAGATCCGCCTGCCTCTGCCTCCCGAGTGCTGGGATTAAAGGCGTGTGCTACCACCACCCGGCAAATGACTCCATCTTTGTTGGACTGGATGTCCAGCTATGCCAGATCCTCCTCCCATCTGTGACTAGTGATCCACTCTCTACTCTTCCACCTCTGGTGTGAGCGACAGCTGCATCTGCCCTTTCATCCTGGCTCTAGCTGGTTTTCATGGGTGCCAGGACTGACAACAGCCTTGGTGGGGGGGGGGTAAGACAAAGGAGGGTTTGTATGCAGGGTCTATATGCTCCTGAGGCAAAGTGCAGATTGGTTCCCTCACCAGCTCCATACAGCTCTGCCTGACCTAGTTCTCGCCTAGGGAGACTGTGTGCGGGCTCTGGGCTTGATCCCACACCTCGATGAAGAACGTGAAGGACCAGTTGAGGATGCTTCCCAGCATCAACCTCAGGCCTCCGCACACGTGCACACACATGCACGCCCCGCACACATACAAAAGAAAATGAAAACAGACACAGAAGACAACCCGGCTGACTTCTGTCTCATTGGCCACTATTCTCGGCCCACTTTCTAAGTCTTTTATTGTCTTCCACTCTCCTCCTGCTGGAAGGGGGCTTGCTTTCTTATCTGCCTTTCTGCTGAGAGCCTTCTCACCTGGCTGCTGCTGAGCTCAGCGGCAGCAGGTGTCACCTGCCACTCCCCGTTGTCTTTTGCTGGGTTCGCCAGCCCTTGCTCAGACGGCGGAGTGCTGAGTCCTCTTTATGATTTTATGGTGTATGCATCTGCCTTACATTCATATCGTTTCTTGGGTGAGTCCCGAGGGGGGAGGTACAGAACACCCAATTTAATCCTGCCGCTGTAAAGCCATATTCTCCCTAAATGCACTCACAGAGTATGCGAGGCAAGATGCTGCACCAAGTGCCTGGCAGTGGTGGCGGCAACCTTTAATCCCAGCACTCGGGAGGCAGAGGCACGCGGATCTTTGTGCATTTGAGACCAGCCAGGTGTACAAAGCGGGTTCCAGGACAGCCAGGACTGTTACACGGGAAACCCCGTCTCGAAAAACAAAAACAAACCGAAACAAACAAACAAAAAAATGATGTTAGGTGCTGAGACAGTGAGAGTCATGATTACATATTTTGTATTGAAATGAAATGAATGAATGAAATTTATGCCCTGGCAATGCTGAAGCATGTATGGGCAGTCCGCATATGGCGGTTCTGTTGAACTTGTTCGTGTTGGGTTTCATGGTCTAAGTTGATGAGGACGGCTGACCAGGTCTCTTCCTCAAGAGGGCACTAGCTCTCATTACAGCCGGTTGTGAGCTACCATGTGGTTGTTGGGAATTGACTCAGGACCTTTGAAAGAGCAGGCAGTGCTTTTAACCACTGAGCTATGTTTAAAAAAAACTATTCATACAGAAAAGTCACCCAAGAACATGTGAACAGATGATCTTTGCGTGGTAAGATAAAAAGAACAGAAGAATCCCCCAAGATATTGGGCTCACAAGGGAGAGCACAACCTAGAAATTCAGAAGAGATTCCCTGGAGACTGGGTTCAAAGGTATGAGTAAAAACTAAACTGGAGGCTGGAGAGATGGCTCAGCAGTTAGAGCGCTTCTTGCTCTTCCAGAGAGTCCAAGTTCAGTTCCCAGCGCCATCGAGGAGCTCACAACCATTACTAACTCCAACTCTAAGGAATCCAATATGTTCTGACTCTGGCAGGCACATGTGGCACACATTCACACACACATACACGTGTGTTCACGCACGCACACACACACACGCGCGCGTGTGTGTTAAAAAGCAGGGTTTGAGTTGGATGAGAATGCCAGGTTGAAAATGAAAAACATAAAAAATGAGAAATGAGGCCTGGAGAGGTGGCTCAGTGGTTAAGAGCACTGACTGCTCTTCCAAAGGACCTGAGTTCAATTCCCAGCAACCACATAGCAGCTCACAACTGTCTGTAGTGCCAGTTCCGGGGGACTGGACACCCATGGCAAAAACACCAATGCACATAAAAAGAAAAAAGAAAAGAAAAAAACGAGATGTGAGGGAAGTGTGAAGCTTCGTAGCTGCCTCGACTTCTCAAAAGCCCTTTGCCGTCTGTCTCTCTAGGAAGAAGGTCATTGCTGTTGTCAGTATAGCCAACATGGACTCCAGAAAGGTTGATCACATGGAGTACTCAGTCAGCGCCATCATCCCCCATGAGAACTTCAGTAACAACTCCAGGAGCAATAACATAGCCCTCCTGAGGACAGAATCTGCCATACGTTTCGATGACATGGTCCAGGCCATCTGCTTCCTGGGCAAAAAGCTATATAAACCACCAACCTTGAAGAACTGCTGGGTGGCAGGATGGAACCCCACGTCTGCAGTTAATGCATTCTTTCTCCTAGAGGAGGCTGCGTGTGTGCTAGCAGTGGGGGGGGGGAGGACTCAGAGGAACTTCTCTAGGGCCTATCCTAATCATTCAGAATGCTGGAGGCTTTATAGTTGACTCGTAGTGGTTGCCTTTCTGGGGTCTTTTCTTGTACCATACTCCACGGGCCATTTTTTTTCTTTTTAGTTCTATACCCAGGAAGTATACAGGCAGCAGGCTGCCTAGCAAGCACTGGGAGAGTAAGGGGACTAGGGCTGAGCACATTCTTACCTAAACCACCCATTTCCTGCCATTCTTGGACAAGAATGAAACAAGAGAATGTTTTTTTGTTTGTTTGTTTGGTTGGTTTTTTTGGGGGGGGGGTTGAGACAGGGTTTCTCTGTGGCTTTGGAGCCTGTCCTGGAACTAGCTCTTGTAGACCAGGCTGGCCTCGAACTCACAGAGATCCGCCTGCCTCTGCCTCCCGAGTGCTGGGATTAAAGGTGTGAGCCACCACCACCAGGCGAAAATGTATATTCTTTAAGTGTGAAGGAGGGGTGAATTGTTCTCTGCCTGCTTACAGATTTCAATTCAAAGCAAAGATAGTTTCCAGTAAAAACTCAGACACAAGTTCTGATTTCTATGGGTAAAAGGGATATATAGGGACATTTTCTGTTGATTCCTGGTTGGATATGCGAGTTGCTGGTGGGTTGACTGAGGACTGCCTTCTTGTTAGTAATTCTTGGGCTCTCTGTTGCATGGTCCAGACAGGAAATCACATGACAATGAGTATCCTGAGGAGAATCTCCGTGAAAGACATTGACCTGTGTCCTTTACAAAGAGACCAGAAAACAGAATGTGCCAGTCACACAAATAAGAAATACAACGTTTGCCTGGTAAGAAGACACAGTAGAAGCCGGCTCTTGAAAATAATGATTGATCATTGGCTGCACCAAGGGGTCTTGGGAGCTCTTCCTTACAGAACGGGGAGTGAACGGTAGGGCCAGTGCCACGAGTTCATGTGCCTGGTAGAAATAACAGTTGACAGAAAGTACTCAGAACCCTACAGTGTGGTCACTTGATAGCTAGTCTGGCTAGCCTACTCCCCCGTGTGTCCCAGTCAGCCTCCTGAGCCCACATGGACTCTCAGTACCCAAGCTCTCACCCTCACTCTGGTTCAGCGTGTACTGTATCCCGAGCCATCCTGAGCCACTAACCTTTAGCTTGTGAACTGAATTCTGCTCACGAAATAGCTATTGGCGACTTCAGTGTTTGGAAAGCCTTTCCTCTCGTGGAAATGGGCTCTGGCGTCTGGATCCTGAACACCGCACTTCTCAGGCAGAGAAGACACATCCAGTTTCAGAGTCGGACTAATGGGTCCCTCGGGCCCAGCAGAGCTGCTCTTTACCTTTCCCCTTTCAGTTTTTACAACCCTTAGAGGGTCTGTGGGATGTCAAGGGAGAGGACCGCTCAGTGAAAGGGGCCCCTCTGTGTGGTAGCTGCCCCTGACACCAGGAGGTAAGACAGAGCTGCCTCCAAGGCCTGGTGGCCTCTGATCCCTTTACTTCAGAGACCAGAAATCACAGCTCTGTCAGGTGGGGAAGAAGAGGGGGCAGGGACAAAAGAAAAAAACCCGAGCTTATTCTGTGCCTGAGGTTAGTAGCAAAACCATTTGATGGGGTCATCTGTACCCACAACTGTGTCAGAAACATCAAACTGTGTGTCCTAAATCCCATCCGTTTTCCTCCCCAAGCACAAGGATGATCAACTTGGGGTGGGACCCGTGAAAGGGTAGAGACTATACCCTTCTTCACTATACCCCAAGCAGCCTTAATGTGTCATGGACAATGGTCGTTCAGCAATCCCAGGTGACCAGCCAGAACTCTAAGCAACATTTCAACCCTCTGCCAACTGGCAGAGTGAGGTAACACAGCAGACAACAGGAAAAAAGAAAAAAATACAGGGCTGCCGTACTGCCCTTTCCCTGGGGTGAGCAGCACAGAATAATGCACACATTGCGTCGCGCAAGAACGGGTCTTTGCAGAAAGCGCATGCCTCAGCTCTGCCATGCTTTCAGTCACCCCTTCCTCCTACCCTTCACCCTCACCTCTTCTCCACCCACAGCTCCTGAGCAAGGGGAGGTATCCAGGGAGGGGATACGCCAGGCAGGTCATTCCTCGGGCTGCAGATGAGAAGGGGCTGATAAGGTCAACCTTTGCCTCTCTGCTTCTCATCCTTGAATTTGAGCAAACTGTTTGCTGTTATCAGTTGCCACACTGCTCACCGCTCGCTCAGTCTAAACAGCAAGAGCAACGTATTGTTGGCCAGCTTGCCTGACTTTTCCAGTCGAGGGGGCCATACAATCAAGGAGGGTGAATAGTCCTCCCCTATCTCGGACCCAGATGGACCATGAGGTCCGAGTGGAGGTTGGCACTTGAAGAGGGGGGCCTGGGGTGGAATAAATGAAACCTAGTAGTTATCTTGGGACTTTCTGCATTCCCTCAACTCCCTACAGAAAAGTTAGAGCCTTTATAAGCCCTCGCGATGGTCATAGCTAATACTTGACTGAGCCCGCCCGCGCTGCGTGCCCAGCACTAGCGCCGCATGTGCCACAGGCGCTAATGGATCAGGTCACCCCCACTGGTTGGTCCCAAATCCAGCTCAGAGCGCTAAGCCTCTGCCTTCTCACCGTGCGTGAGTTAAGGTGTGTGCAGCAGAACGCCTGAGACCCAGGGGACAACTCAGGAAAAGGGAGGCGGCAGGATGGCAGGGCTGGTGAGCAGGAGTAACTAGCGGCTGGGGCATGGGTTAGGAAGCTGTAGACCCAGAACAGCCCCAGTTCCTGGGGAACTCTGACCTTCCCTCCCCTCCGTGCAGCTCTTCCTTAGGAAGGATGGAAAAGAGGAACCGGTTTCAGAGGCGCGATCACTCTGAGCCTCTTCGGAAATATTCTGATAGCTGAACGGCCAAAAGAGAGGAACGGCCAAAAGAGAGGAAAGATTCAGAGTACTAGCAAAAACCAAAACAGTGAAAAAAACGAGCCAGGAAGTTACAGGCAATCTGGGTGCCAAGGCCACAAATAATTTGCATAATGCAAAGAAAAATTGGACTTGGGAGGTAGCTCAGCTGGTGGGTGCTTGCCTTGAATAAAGCCCTGGCTTCAGGGATTTGATCCCCAGCTCTGCATTAAAAAAGCATTTCTGGTAGCAAGTCTGTACTCCCAGCATGAGGAGATGGAGTGGAGGGGGGGGGTCAGAGTTCAAGGTCATCTGTGAGCAGGTTACGTGAGAACCGGTCTCAAACAAGCAAATAGGAAAGAGAGAGAGGAGAGAGGGAGAGAGGAGAGACTAGTGTCCCCATGGTGTGGTTGGTGGTGGCTGTCTACATTTGAAATGGTAGCCTATAATTTGCCCGTTTCCAGAGAGAATCAATACAAAACCTTCTAAAACAGACCTCTGGCATAAGATCTATGGAAAAAGGAGGTTTTCTCAAACCTAAGCCCCCTGTCCTTTATTGCAGGGGGATCCAGGAAGCCCTATGATGTGCCAACTGAAGAAGCTGAATCTCTGGGTCCTCAAAGGAATCGTGACCTATGGAGCCGACTCATGCCCTGGCCTGTTTCTGTATGCCAGTGTGAAAGACTACAGTGACTGGATCATGGCCAAGGCGAGGAAGGCTGGCCCTTCCCTGTCCTCGCTCCACCCCTGGGAGAAGTTGCCCCCTGAGCTCCTTTTTGACGAATCAAATATTGCCCTGACAAAGAATGCGTATTCTGTACATGGCCGTTCTGAACGGCCCCGATCCTACTCCCAAGGACCAAGATTGTCCACTCTGTACTACCAGCCAACAGACGATGGGCAGAACTTCAGGGCAAATGGTCTTCAGGAATCAGGCTGGCCTGCAAAAGTGGCTATTCAACCCATGTACTACGACTACTACGGGGGGAAGGTGGGGGAAGGAGGGGTTGTAGCTGGCCAGAGCAGGCTGTGTTGGCCCCAAGAAAGGATCTTGATGTCCCTCGTGCTTGTTTTCTTGGGCAGAGTGTCTTAGCTAGCAGCTAACCTCCCCACAGACAAGAAGCTCAGAGTGCAAGGGGCTAGGCGTCTACAGTACTGTTCTGGGGTCTGCTTTTGATAGGGGCCACCTGGGAGACCACAGGCAGGCCCACAGCATCACTGGGCTGGCTCTTCCTCCTCTGTCCCACTCCCATATGTGGGAAGGTCACTTCGTTTACGCTTGTGAACTAAATGTGGGCTAACAAGTATCAAACCATTAGAGTGCCCTGTGGTTCTTTCAGTGTTATGGCTCCAGGGGCCAGGCTGGGAAGATGTTCCCACGGGTAGATGTGGCCCTGCCAGTGACCACTTAGATGTGGCTTGGTAGTGATGGGGGCGGGAGTAAACAGTATTTGGGCACAGGAAACAGTGAGAGAACCCCACTACTGGAAAACACCAGAGTACTTTAATAGGTCACTTCTGGGTCTGCAAGCTATGGGGCTGCTCCTGGCTATTTCCCTGGGGGCTGGATCGTCTGTAGCTGCTCATCCGATGTTTTCATTTTATTCCAGGCTTTTCGGTACCCCTTTAAAGACATCTACAAAACAGAAAAGGGGGAGACGGGAGAAGGTTACTTGGGAAAAACGGTGTGTGCCACCACCATCTACAAACTGCTGGCTATGCAGATGACCCTGTGAGGGGCCAAGGTCTTGTGGTGGCACCCTGAGCGGGCAGACGTCACCATAGGGCAGTGGAGACCCAAAAGACTTTTCTAGGGCCGGGGATGTAGCTCAGTTGCTATAGTGCACATCTAGCATGCTCAAAGCCCTGCATCTAATCCACAGCGCCTGCTATACATTAGAGTAGTGATGAACTTAGGAGGTGGAAGAGGGGAACAAAGTTTAAGGTTATCCTCAGCTACATATTAGGCTGAATTAGGGAAGAATAGACTGGGACATGGCACACTGTCTCACAAATAAAAAAAAAAAAGAAAGGAAGGAAAAAGAAAGAAGAAAAATAAAAACAAAAAAAGCAGCAGCAGCAGCAAAAAAAAAAAACCTCAAAAGATTTAAAGAGTGTAGTTTTGCCCAAAGCGAGATGGTACAGGCCCCTGTTGCAGTCTCTGCTCACTTTCAGGTATGCTGTATGCCAAGTTAGGACCCCCACGTCCTCCCTGTCACCAATGACCACACGAGGGAAATGGAACTGGGGTCTAGATGTAGAAAGATCCCAGTTTCCCCAGCAGCTCACATGGGTTTTAAGCTACTCTAGTGACACCGTGAATGGGCAGACCACCGTGAGATGTACATGCATGCCGACTCATTTAAGGCTACAGGCAGAGATACAGAGGCCCATAGCAACTATGTAAATGCATGGACTTGTGTTCTGAGAGCCATTAAAAACCCATTATTTTCTCTTTTTTTTCTTCTCCTCTCTCCTCTCTCTGAAACAGGACCTCACTCTGTAGTTTGGAGTACATTATAGAACTATGTACTCACTATAGAGACTTGGCCTCAAACACAGGTCTGCCTGCCTCTGCCTCCAAGTGTGGGACTAAAGGGGCATGCCACCATGTGTGCGGCTTCTCCTTTGCTTAAAAACTGCCTTCTCCGTGTAAGAAGAAGCAGTTACTAAATACCCACAGTATGGAGGCATTCACAAGATTCTAGAATTCACCATGGAAGCAAGCAACTAAACACACTTGGGTAACAAGAATCTCTCCCAGACCCTAAAGAACATTGTTCTTAACCAATAAAAGCGGGAGCTTAGGGGGGAAAATGCAGCATTCATTTTGGTTGAACAGTTGAAACAACTGCAGAGATTTCTCATATACACAACACGTCCAACATCCTTATAACCTCAGCCTGATAAGCAAATCCTGAAGGAAGATGTTGGTGGTTTGAGATACTTGGCGGTCCCCTGTCGTCAAGGCCAGGTCAGAGACTCAATCCTGCCTGGGGACAACAGACTCACCTCTGCGATCTCCACCTTCCTCTCCCATATCTTGATGGTCTTCTCCAGGTCCCCATTCAAGATCTTCTCCTTGACGTACATCATCACCTGGGGAGCCCGGAACTCTGCCAGCTGCTTCCGTAACTTATTGTTCAAGGTATGGGCTTTGGCTCTGTCCTGTTGGGAAGGACTCATTAGTCCATGAAGTTCTGGGAGCTTCAATTTCAATACAGTTCCAAAACTGATAGTGACGTCACAGAGCGTGGGGCCCTCTCAAGAATCTGGGTTTTTCTAGCAGATCAGGATGTTTCATCTGGTTCAGAAATACCAGAGACTACACTTTTCAATCCCTTCCTTTTCCTTCTCTATTTTGTTTCTCTTTTACTAAGGACTATGCTTTCTCTCGTTTAGATTTCTTAAGGTGTTTTCATGAGTGAGATTATATAGCTATACACACTTTGATTTCACCAGTCTCAATTCATTTTCCTATCTTCCTGTATTGTAAAATATACATAATAAAGCTTTCTATTTTAAGCACACAGTTCAGTGGCATTAAGTACATATATAATCCTAGCACTTGGGAGGTAGACACGGGAGGATTTGGAATTTGAATTCATCCTTGGGAACATACACATTTGAGGCCAGTAAGAAGTACATAATGTCCCTCACAACTGGGGGAGCCGAGCTACTCCTTGGTATGTCCAACTGAGAAGCTATCACGTCCTCCTCCTCGCTGAGGATCGCCTTTGGGTTCCTTCTGGGTCTGGCACTGGGAACTGGTGAGAAATGGCAACCCCAGACCCATCTTGTCAGTCTGAACTCTAACAAGCTCAGGGGATTGTTTTCCAGTTGCCAGTTTGAGAAGCACTGTTTTGATTCACTGTGACACAAAATAATAAAAAAAAATACTATTAGCATGTTTTATGAAGGTGATAATCCAAGATGGTTGGTGGTGGCACACGCCTTTAATCCCAGCATTTGGGAAGCAGAGGCAGGCAGATCTCTGTGAGTTTGAAGCCAGCCTGGCCTACAAAGTGAGTTCCAAGACAGCCAGGCCTGTTAAACAGATAAACCCTGTCTTGAAAAACAAAACAAAGGACAAAAACAAAAACAACAAAGAAAAAGGAAGGAAACAAAAAAGAAGGTGGTAATCCAGCCCAATTCCCACAGGCAGGCCGCTGTGGTAGCACCAAAGGCTGTGCCCGAAAGCACGCCGCACTTGCTTTCTCGTAAGGATAATGATCCTTACACAGGATTCTATCATATCTGAGTTACAGCTGTAGCCCCAAAACTCAGCAGGCTGAGGCAGAAGGATTGGGCACTTAAGAATAGCCTAGCCGGGCGGTGGTGGCACACGCCTTTAATCCCAGCACTCGGGAGGCAGAGGCAGGTGGATCTCTGTGAGTTTGAGGCCAGCCTGGTTTACAAGAGCTAGTTCCAGGACAGGCTCCAAAGCTACAGAGAAAACCTGTCTCGAAAAACAAAAAAAAAAAAAAAAAAAAAAAAAAAAAAAAAAAAAAGCCTAGGCTATGTAGTGAGACCCTGTCTTGGAAGAGAAGGAGGAGGATAACAAAGCATCAAAATGTATTATAGCTGTGAGGTCATGTTGTGAAAACCAAGGACTACAGTAACCCCAGACATCCCACCTGCGCATCAGGGATGCCACTACACGAAAGGTGGTCTACTGTTCCCATTTCTATGTCCATTTATCTACTGGTCGGCGGCCTAAGGGACTGACTTTATTTGGGGGAGAGTATGATGGGCTCGTGGCTGAGGACTTTGTAGGAAACAATGGAGATCTTTGGGATAGCCACGCTAGAGGAGTTGTTTAGTTGGCTTCTGTTGTTGTGATAAACATCATGACCAAAAGCAAAGAGGGGAAGAAAAGGGCTTATTTAAGCTTACAGCTTTTCTTTTCTTTTCTTTTTTTTTGTGGTTTTTTGAGTCAGGGTTTCTCTGTGTAGCTTTGATGCCTGTCCTAGAACTCACTCTGTAGACCAGGCTGGCCTCAAACTCAGAGATCTGCCTGCCTCTGTCTCCCGAGTGCTGGGATTAAAGACGTGCGCCATCACTGCCTGGCTCATTTTACAGTTTTTAATCTGTCATCCTGGAAAGTCAGGACAGGAACTTAAGCAGAAACAGCTTACTGGGTTGTTTCTAATGGCTTGCTTAGTCGGCTTGCTTGCTTCCTTCCTTCCTTTCTTACTTCTTTCCTTCCCTCCCTCCCTTCTTCTCTCCCTCCCTCTCTCCCTCCCTTCCTTCCTTCCTTCCTTCCTTCTTCCTTCTTTTCTTTCTTTCCTTCTTCCTCCCTCTATGTATTTTTTAGATTTTATTGTTATATGTATGTGGGTATGGGTATGTGCATATGCATACAGTATCCTCAGAGGCATTGACTCTCTTGCAGCTGAAGTTACAGGCAGTTGTGAGCAGCTGGATGTGGATATCGGGAACCAAACTCAGGTCTTCTACAAGAGCAGTGCATTCTCTTAACCACTGAGCTGTCCAGCCTTCTTTCTTATAGTACCCAAGACCATCAGCCCAGGGGTAGCACTGCCCACGGTGAGTTGGGAACTTCTGCATCAATAATACATCAAGAAAATGCAGCCGGGCGGTGGTGGCACATGCCTTTAATCCCAGCACTCAGGAGGCAGAGGCAGGCAGATCTCTGTGAGTTCGAGGCCAGCCTGGTCTACAAGAGGTAGTTCCAGGACAGGCTCCAAAGCTACAGAGAAACCCTGTCTCGAAAAACCAAAGAGAGAGAGAGAGAGAGAGAGAGAGAGAGAGAGAGAGAGAGAGAGAGTATCTATTGTTACCCGTAGGCCAATATGATAGAGACATTTTCTCAGTTGAGGCTCCTTCCAAAATGACTCCAGCTTTGCATCAAGTAGATATAAAACTAGCCAGATTCATTAATACAAGTGGCAACAAACAAAGCAACAGAAGACTGGGCAGTAACTAATATGGGCTAGCAGCTGTGTGGGACACCAGCAGAGGAGGTTTTAGCAGGAAGATGAAAGACCAAGGAGAACTCAGCTGAAACAGCAACCATGCAGTCTGGTTGTCAGACTGGTCATGACAGGGCTGTGCCCACTGACAACACGGCAACAGGGGAAGCAGAATCTACTGACTTGGTCAAATCACTGAACAACGACAACGCCATGACAGGAGCTGCTGCAATACCTAAAATGCACAGTTTTCTGAAAATTATGAGATGGGCAAAGAAACAGGAGAATTCGACCCACACAGAAGGAAAAAAAAGGAAAGAAAACCAGGCAACATGAACTGTCTCTGGAGGAGTCCAGATGGTAGACTAAATGCACAGTTTTAAAGCAGCTATTCAATTATCCAAAGTAAATCATAGTTAAAGACTTAATGGAGAGCTGGGTGTGGCTATGCAGCCCTTCCAGTCTTAGCACTCAGAAGGCTAAAGTGGGGGGATCAGGAGTTTGAACCCACCCTGGGCTACATTGCACGATTCTGTCTCAAAAAAAATCATTTAAAAAAGGTTTATTTATGTATTTTATATATATGGGTGCTTTGTCTGCATGTACACCAGAAGGAGCCATCTGATACCATCACAGACAGTTGTGAGTCGCCTTGTGAGTGCTGGGAATTGAACTCAGGACCCCTGGAAGAGCAGTCACTGACCTAGACCACTGAGCCATCTCTCCAGACCCTCAAAAACTCTTTACAAACAGATTTAAGTCAGTAAAATATGTGGTGAGATTTTGTTTGTGTTCTAACAAATAAAGCTTGCCTAAAGATCAAAGTGTGGAGCTAGCCACTCTAGTTAGTCACAGAGGCCAGGCAGTGGTGGCATACATCTTTAATCCCAGTACTCAGGAGACAGAGGCAGACAGATCTCTGTGAGTTCAAGGCCACCTGGGCTACAGAAGATTGACTCGGTCTAATAGAGAAACAGAGCCAAGCGGTGGTGGCTCACACCTTTAATCCCAGCACTAGGGAAGTGCAGATGGAAAATGATATTGCTGGGTAAGAGAGGAATATAAGGCAGGAGGAAACAGGAGTTCTGAATTCAGCCTGAGGTTTCATAGAGATGGCATCCAGTCTGAGGACTTGTAGAGACAGGATAGCCCATTCGGTCTGAGGATTTCGTAGCGGTAAGAACTAGTGACCGGCTGCTCTGCTTCTCTGATCTTTCAGCTCTCACCCCTAATATCTGACTCTGGGTTTTTACTATTAAGACCAATTAGAAATCAAGCTACAAATGTATGATAGCATTTAATTAAATAGAGATATTAATGAAAAGATGACAGCATCATCATCACTGGTTTTTTTTTTGTTTTTGTTTTTTTTTTTTGAGACAGGGTCTCACTACATGGCTCTGGCTATCCTGGAATTTACTATGTTGATCAGGCTGGCCTCAACCTGAGTTGAGATCCACCGACCTCTGCCTCCTGGGTGCTGGAATTTACAGCATGAGCCACCATGCCTGGCACAGCATTAGATTTTGAATGGGGAGTTTGGGGCTAGACCATGTCTCAGAGGCTAAGACCTCCACAAGGACCTAACTTAGCTTCTCGCATCTCCATCAGGCAACTCAAAACCACCTGTAGCTCCAGCTCCAAGGAGATCTGCCAACTCCAGCCTCTGTCAGAGCCTGCACAGACTGCACATGCCCACAGGTAGACATACACACGTATGCATAATTTAAGAAAAATAAATCTTTAGGAAGTGGGGCACCTGGAGACCTTTGCAATATAACAATGGAAAGGAAACCTTGCATTATTTGGGGGAATCAGCAGTAGGTTTAAGCTATTAGAAGAACCAAGCACTGAACTTGAAGATGGATTGGTAAAGGTTATGCAATCTGAAGAGAGGAAGTGAACACAGAAAAACTAAGAGTTTCCAGGAAGTGTGGATAGCACCGAGTGTGGCATATGCGGTGGTATTGACAGAAGGGGAAGGGAAGAGAGGCACAGAAAAGCTACTCAAAGGTTCCATGGATAAGAATCTCCCAATTTTTATTTTAAAAAAGCATTAAACATCCAGATAATTTAACAAGTTCCAATGAGGATAATTGCAAAGAAACCTAGCCCAAACACAGCACTCTCATAACATTGATAAGGAAAAAGGAAGAGCTTGAGATGGCAAGAAAAAAAAGTCAATCCTGTGTGCAAGCTTGGTGAGATCGACAGCTGACCGCTCATCAGAAACAACAGAGACCACAAGGCGATGGGATACAACATAAGCTAAGTGTGGGGGGAAGAAAAGCTGTCATGAGTTGTGTGTGTGTGAGTATGTGTACGTGCACGTGTGTGTTCTACATGTGTTAGTGTGTGTGTCCATATTTTCAGGCAGGTGCAGATGGAGGCAGAGATCAATACTGGATGTCTTTCTTGCTTACATCCCACCATATTTTTTTGAGACTGGTTCTCTCACTGAACCTGGAGTTTCATCCATTTGATAAGTTGGCCAGCCCATGATCTCCAGAGATTTTCTTGTCCTCAGCCATCGCCCACCAGCACTGAGGTTCCAGACTTGCACCATTGTGCACATAAGGGTGCTGGGGATCCACTGTTTGCGCAGTGGGTGCTTTACTGCCTGAGCCATCGCCCCAGCCCTGGGTGCTTGCTTTCTAAAGCCGTTATCAATTAAAAGGGATCAGGACTCCTTGAAAAAAATGGCTGTTCCTTAGATGGAATGAGACTCATCCAAGATGAAGTACACAGCATCTTCTAGTACTAAGAGAGGTCTAGTGTGATTGAGTATAAATAGATCTTAGATGGGATCTGCAACAGTCAGAGGGCATCAAGCGAAAACAAAGGAAGTATACATAAAAACATGGACTTTAGTCAATAATAATGAAACAATACTGTTCGTAATTGTAACAAACATGCTGATACTAATTGTTAAAATAGGAGAAAATGAATATGGGATATACAGGACAATATCGTAATTTTCCCAAAATATAAAATTTATAAAGTAAGAGATGTTTATTTTTTGTTATTATGTTGTTTTGAGACAGGGTCTCTCTATGTAGCCCTGGATGTCCTGGAACTATCTATGTAGACCAGGCTGCCCTCTGACTCATGGAGATCTGCCTGTCTCTGCTTCCTGAGTGCTAGGATTAAAGCCATGTGCCACTATGCCTAGCATGGGGCTATTTTTTAAATGAAGGAGTAATAAGAATGATTCCCACATCAAGGAAAATCCAGAGAAAGCTAGCATGTCTGCCTTATACTAAATACTAAAGGAAGTTACTCAGACTGAAAATAGTGACAGTAGAGGACTGGAAGTCCTCATTAAAACAAACTATCATGTGAGCCGTTAGCACTAGTCACAGGTCTCTTAACTAATTAAAATGCAAGCATATAGGAAATACGTACATAATTGTGTTTGGAGTCTATGCCCTATAAGAGGAAAATGTAATATATTTGAACAGTGACAGAACAGAGGACACAGGTTGAAAGAACGCCATATTGAGAGAGAAGTAATTTCAGAGGGCAACTCAAATCCACAGAGCGACCAGGAGACCGTAAGTGGTCAAATATGGTTAGCAGCAGAAGTTTTACCATCAAACCTTATCTCTTTTCTACCAGCTCTTGAATCCTCTCCTCATACCATTTAAACAATTATCTCCAAACTTAGATGTAAGAATTAGGCTCTAAAACTTTAGGAGAGTAGGGCAGATCGTCACGGTGCCTGGCTAGATCTTAGCACCTTCAACTTCACAACACACTAGAAAAGAAAACATGAATTGGACTTCACCAAAAATGTAAAGTCTTATGCTGTAAACAATACCACTAAGAAGTTGAAAGAACAGTGATAGCCCATTACCCGTGGGGTGGTGCAGCGGAAGCCAAAGGCCTCAAACCAGGCTGATGACTCAGCAGTGCACGCTTTATTTTAGGGGGGAGGTTGCAAGGGCAGAGGGTAGATGTAAGGGGATGGGGAGATAACAGGGATCGGATGCATGATGTGAAATCCACAAAGAGTCAATAAAAGGGTTGTTGGGTTTTTTTGTTGTTGTTGTTGTTTTTTAAAGACTGAGAGAAGCCTACAGAGATAGCTCAGTGGTTAAGAGCACTGGCTACTCTTCCAAAAGACCTGGGTTCAATTCCCAGCACCCACATGGTGGCTCACAACCATCTGTAACTCTAATTCAAAGGGACCCCACTCTGTCTTCTAGTTGCTCTGGGAACCAGGTAGGTACTTAGTACACACACATATATGCAGACAAAACTCTCACATGTGTAGAATAATGAAAATGAAATAAACACCAAATATGTGATAAGAGACTGAATATGCCGAGAATTCTTACAACTCAATTTTTAAAGAAAACTCAGCC
>PVIU01017179.1:0-42698 GCA_004026605.1 Ondatra zibethicus
GTACTGCTCCAGAGCCATGCCTGCCTGCCTGTTGTCATGATGTTCATGGACTAACACTCTGAAACTGTAACCAAACCCCAGTTAAATGTTTTGCTCTATAAGTTGCCTTAGTATTGGTGCTTCATGATAGCAATTGTAACCCTAAGAAAATTATTTCTCCTAGTAATGTCAAAAGCTAAACCCTAAAGTTTCATCAGTGTGGCTGTCTAAACATGAGGTAAATGAGGACAATACCAATAGCTATGACAAAGTAGGTATGGAAAAGCCCATAAGACCTTAACCCTACACACGGAGCTAGAGCCTTACACAGAGACATCCGAGGAATGCTGAGAGTTGGAGAAATAGTCTTTGTCAAGAAAGAACATATCAAGGTCATCTTTAAAAATATAGATAGTAACACTATTCAGACTGAACAGGTTTGTAATATATTTGTAAACATGTACATGTATGCATGTAATAAAAATTAATGTCAAAAAAGAAGCCATTAATTTGGTAGAGAGCAAGAAGAGGTATGTAAGACTGTTTAGAGGAAGGCAAGGAAAGAGAGAAATGTAATTTTATTATACTCTCATAAAACAAAATATGAAATTAAAGTGAATTTAAAATAAGAGAGTTTATGAGTGTGAGGAAGATGAGTCAAAGGTCAACACAACACTCTTGCGTGTGATAGCCCTCCTGCAGTTGTAGACTGTGTATATGTTAGACCAAAGGTGAAGGGCTTTAAATGAAAGATGTTCTTCAAAATTTAATTTTAATGGAATTCAAAGAGATGTTCGCTCTGAAAATGACTTCATGATGCACTTTAAAAAACAGTTTGTTCATGATTGTATTCTATAAACGTCACAGTTATGGGATAATTGCTGTGTATTGAGTGCTTTCTATGTCCCCATCTCTGTGGTAAGCACATAATGTCCATTATCTAATTAAATTCTTGCTGGAACACCATGAGCTAGCTTTTATAATTGCTGTTATGTGGATGATAAAATTGAAGATTGGAAAGGTTAAATACTTTCTTCAAGGTCACAAAGTCATGCTGTTATTTGAATTTAGATACCTTATTCAAAATCTGGTTTCCCTTTCACTGTATTATTTTGTGCAATGATCTCAAAAGAGGCAACAAAGCCTCATTATGTGTCAGTCTGGTCGACGTAACTTTCTTTCCTCTTAATGAAGATCAGTACAAAGAATCTTGGGGAAAACCAATAACAGCAACTTACACATCACCATCATCATTACCATTTCAAAGTTACAACTTTTACAATTCTGAAACAAAGGCTTTGCCCACAGCTGCAGCTATTGCCCACTGTTAACACATGGCATACACTGTACAGTCTCACGACGTCTGTCAACAACTAAAGAAAACAAGAGGGGAATCCTGCCAGCTATTGATGACCATAACGTCTTACATTGTGTTTGCCCATTCCGGGTTTCCCGAACTTTTGCAAGAAAGAATGGGGAAATGAGGCCAAAGGATGACAAATGGGAGGTAGAGCAAGCAGGCTGATAGGTATATGATTTGAATGGTACTGGGGTAGCCATTTCCTCTCACCACTTATATATGAAGGAGCATAGAATTATTTCATAAGTCCCATGACTGCACCAGGCAGCTTCTGTTTCCAATAAAAAGTAGAGGTTCATTAATATTATATCAAACATCCTGATTATCTCACATTTACTTGGTAAATATGGGTTGGGGCCACAGGTATTTATGTTTGTTGAAAACGAGCTTTAATTATGAACATATTTCCTATGTGTTTTGTTTTGCTCACAGAACCCTGAATATTCATTGTCCCGGAGTAGTGTGAATTCAAGTCCATTTCAATGGCATGCATTGCTAGAGAACTGTCCAGGTCTTCAGATGATCCATTGGCTCTGCTTGCACAGCAATCTTTCCTCTAGAACTGATGAGTCTATCACCACGTAGATATATCCACATGGGTGAGCAATCCTCCTAGGTCATCAAGATTAGTCACATAGGAACTGCCTCCTGTCTGTGGTGAAGCCTTGCTGGTTCTGCCACTTGCTCCAGTCTCATTTATACTTGGTTGGTTAAGCAGCCCAAAGCCCAGCATCAAATGGCAACACTACAGGTCTAAAACCAATATAAAACCTGCCCTTCTGTAGTGCAGGTCCTGATTTTACCTCTTAGCATTGTCACTAACATATCCTCTACCTTTTCCCCAAACAGAAGGCAAATCACAAACCCAAAAAGGAAGGTCATCCACTCTGTATTCATCACCTAGTCATTAAAGACAAGCCTCAACTTGTTGAGTTTACATGAAACATGTTACACTAAGTACTCACTTAGAATCTTTCCCAATACTCCAGAAGGTCATATACCTTCTCAGCTCTTAGTACACCATTCTGGCTCCCTTGTTTCAAACACAACTGAATTTCTTCACTTTATCTGAAAAGCTACTGGCTAAATGTGCAACAGGCATGCAACAAAGGAAAGGACCAGCAAAACATCCTTCTCTTTCTTGACAAGTATCACTTGGCAATAATCATTTCCTTTCAGATTTTATGAAATGATCAACCTTTCACAGTGTAGACTATCGAAGACTTCGTGTTGTTTAAGGATAATAGAGTAATAGTAAGATTCAGAATAAAACACATGAATGGAACCTTAACATTACTAATGGTGTCAACAATATCAGTCAGAATACAAAAATTCTTAGAAATTAATAAATTGCAAGTGCTATTTGGAACACTATAAGGTGTACACACAGATAGAGAGAGGGGGGATTGTAATGAGTTATCTCCTTTTGGAACATCCTTGACTCAGGAAGAAAAAACAACTATGAAAACAACAAAGAGACTTGAGACTTTTCATGGTTCATATTGAGTAATATGGAAAAGGAGTGCAAGCAATGGAATTCACATATTACATAAAACTCCTGTAAGTCCCTGAATGCAGAGCAGCCCATTTTGTCCTCACTCCCCAGCTCATGCTTCAGCAATCCTTTGAGCCTCCCCTTCACCACCTTGTTTTGTCAGGTTATTTGCAAAACAGACCATTGATTCACTTTTGTGTCAGCTTCTCCTTGTGATGCTTTTACACTTATCTATGCGTGTGCATGTGTATGATACATAGACACTCGGATGCCAGAATGTGGGTGAGAAGAGACAAGAAAAAGTAAGCATCAACAGAGTCTTGCAGGAAATGGATAATGGAGCTGGCCAGTATAAACCTGGACCTAACTGCAGAAACCCAGAAATGTGAGCCTATTCCACCTTGTCTGATGTCAGAGAATTTGAGCTTATTATGTTTCTTCCAAGTTGTTGACAACAGGTCTGGCTACAAAACAAGATATCCTGACCAAGGGTGGTGTTTTGGACATTAAGATGGCCCATAGAGATGGATGCTCTCCACCCTGGCCAAAATTCGAGCATATTTCTGCTCCTTTTTTTGAAATAGGAGCTTTGACTTAGGGAGTGGCTGCCTAAAGGATACTTTGTCTAGGGGGTGTTCACTGTCCCAGACATCAAATAACTTTAAGTTTACTCGGAAATTAATGGCTTCATGTCTCAAGTATTGAAACAAGTTCTGGTTGTATCATGTTAATCCAGTCTTTTGCCTTATTCCCCCATTTTGGATTTGGGTATGAAAGTGGAAAGCACTGATTTATGGAAAATAAGTGCTGGTGAGAATCCAGCATTCACTATTCACTGAGTTGCCCATTCTATTTTGTGTTTCCTTGTTATTTTTGTTCTTCCTGTCTAACATTTCTAATCCTCACACTTCTACCCTGGAATGTATTAACCCACCATGTCTAGGATCATGGTAGGTCACTCCAAAAGGTGCCTCAGGACAAGTATTTACTCTGTAGACATTGAAATACACACATGAAATCTAAAAATAAAAAATGAAGAACATACTGTCTTCATTTTATTTTAATACACATGATGCAAATGTATTCCGAACAATTAATTTGCCAGTTCAATGTTGTTAACAGAGAGAAACTGAAATCTCATAGCAGACTGAACCTTGAAGGCATCAGTGTGAGCACGCATGCAGGGACATACAATTTGGTGAACAGAAAATAATATTCTGTTGCCAGAAATACAAAGAATGTATAAAATATCCAAAACCACTACTATAGGATTTTTCCCTTTCTATCTTCAACCCAATGAAGATGATAAATGAGAGCAATTACAGAAAAATAACACAGAACTGAATACAGAAAGAATAACCCATACCATGTTTATAAAGATGCCTCATTTATATGTAAAATTATCTTGGAAACATTAGGTTTTATTAGTCTCATGGATTACAACTCTTACCAACTTTTCCTCTCATTTAATATTAGACATTTGATCAGTTCCTGACTCTGTACCCTGCTGTAGAATCTAAGACAGTACTTCCCATTTGTACCCACAAATAATCCCATATTTTTTAGTATGTTACAAACGTTAGTATAATTTAGCTTGGTATTTTTATGTTTAGTTAGCATATGCAGTATTTGGGTTTCATTGTGGAGGAAAAACAAAAGAATTGGAAAGTGTTATATTTAGTGAGGTGAGTGACTCAGAAAGGCAAATGTCACATTTATTTCTCTGATGTGCACTGCAGTGGTCTTGCTACTGTGAAGATTGTGATTCAGTAGATGCAGGCCAGGGCTGGGACTCTGCATTTCTATAATGTCTCAGGTGCTGTGTGTGGTGTTCTACTGTGCAATCCATACTCTGAGCAATCCTGGGGACCTCCTAAAAACTTAAAATAATAAAGCCTATTGTCTATTTTCCTTCAAATACTTTCACTAAAAAAGTCTCTAAACAAACAGAGAAACAGAGCACTTAGCATCATTTAGTCACAGTCTAATGATGCTTTACTCTAACAGGAACAGAAGCTAACAATGCTAATCATTTTCTGAACATTAACATATTGACACCTGCTAGAAAGGCTAGGTTTTAAAAATGCCTGAGGACTTCATGTTTGGGTTGATGTACATGTTCATACGTTCAGGGCTGTGAAGAAGGAGGAGGCGGAAGAGGAGGAGGAAAAGAACAGTAAAGCAATGAATCCCAAGAAAGGAGAACTAGATGTAAACTTTGAGGCATTAGTATTGAAATGTGACAACTGGTAGAGGGAGTCACAAATGAAGAGGTGATCAGTTGACACAGACCACAGAGCTTGTTTCAAATTCTGAGTCATTTCTCAATTTGCTACGTATTATAATGTATACTGACTGAAAGAGCACCCTTAGTAACTGTGAGCCTGAACAGGTGACCTGAGAGGCTGGTGGCTAGGATACAAACTTCTACTTAATGTGTTACTCCTTGTAACTAAAAAAGGCATAGAAATATAAATGTGTGTAATTAACTTTCCTCCATTTATTTTCATCCTTAACAATATCTCCATATCTTATTACGTTCTATTTTTTATTGATTTTTATTGCGCTCTACATTTTTCTCTGTTCCCCTCCCTGCCTCTCCCCTCCCCTTCTATCCTCTCCCAAAGTCCCCATGCTCTCAATTTGCTCAGGAAATCTTTTCTACTTCCCATGTAGATGAGATCTATGTGTGTCTCTCTTAGGGTCCTCAGTGTTGTCTAGGTTCTTTGGGATTGTGATTTGTGGGCTGGTTTTCTTTGCTTTATGTTTAAAAACCACTTTCTTAAAATTAAATGTTTAGAAAGTTGGAGAGTTTTGTCTTTGGGAAATTGGCAGCAAGGAAATTTCAAGCCAATATCTTTAGACAGTCACAAGGGTCTCCCTCCTCTGCTGCTTGCATTTGTCTGCCACTATAGCAACAAATCTGTCATTAATTTTTAATTAGGTTGTGAGGAGAGAACTTGTCTGACTCTACCATAAAGTCATTTAGTATCCTAATATCACTGCTCCAAATGAAGCTGGAATGACTAGTGTAGGAAGGGCCAGTGTTCCCATCATTCCCTCCAGTATGCAGTGTGAGGAGGAAATTAGGGCTTGCAAAGGTAGCTGGGAAATGTGGCGAAAGAGCACTGAAGGCTGCTTCTCTTCTCTACTTTCCCCTAAGCTTAAGATCTATAACACTCACAGAAAGAACCTGTGTCCAAACGGCTCAACCATCACCAAACTATGATACTAGGTTACAAAATGCCAAAGAAGAAAAGATTTAGTTTTTAAAATCCAGTATTGATACTATTTATTTTTTATTTACTTAAGGGAAAATCAAGCCTCAGTGAAATCAAAAATCAAATTTAAAATTAGGAGATGAATTTTTTCTGAACCTTAAGAGAAATGTTTCCCAAAATGAAAATAACCTACCACAGCAGGGTAACAAACAGCTTTGTTAAGGTATCTTGTCCCTTAGCACATTTACTTTCCAAAGGTATATTTGTGTTGCTTTGATACTTTTAGTGTCATGGCATAGAAAAGGAAGAGTTAAATTTCTTGGCATAATTCACCTACTGACATTAGTGTCCGAGGCTAAGATGCTACAACTCACCCAAAAGCTTTTAGCATCATTAATGACTAACCAAACAAGGTCATAATCAAAAGGTGGGGATTGTGGGAAGGGAGTTACAGAATCTTGTACAGTTTTTATTTAAGATAACATGGATGCTTTGATAGTCTGAAATCAATATTGTGGTTGATATTAATCTTACATTTTATTCCATGTACAGAAACATCTTCAATGAAGACTACACGCTCCAGATATTAAAGGGCTATCTGTGGTTCCTTTTTTCCCTTTTACCTAAGGTTCTGAGCAATGCTGTTCCTTAGGCTGCAACTCTGGACCTGTTTTTCTCAAGATACTTTTTGATGTGCGTTTTAGGACACTGTCATTTTTGAAATATAAATCCCCTCTCAAGTTTCCTACCTGGTGAAATAACTTTTCACAATGGTATCCCTTTATATCCCTCACTGTCTATTATAGCATCAGTGAAACTGCGAGGAGAATAAAGTTTGAACAGACATCCAATCCTTCAAAAAGACTCCTAGCCATTTCTAAACACCCACCTCAATCCAGCAAAACTGCTGCTCCCCAGCTGCCAATACAGCCACTGTCTAACCGTTACCACCTTGTAAGTTATTGTAAGGCCGCATGATTTTACCACACCACGGACAACCAGTCCATGTGTTGCTCTTCTCAGCCACAGACACCCTCTGTCTGACTCATGCCCTAAAGTGGGATCTGCTTCACATACTGCTGTAAATACCTCCAGAACCCAGAAATGGCCTCTATACATTTGCCGCTGACTTTGGTAGTTTGATCTCCCCACTCAATCAGCTCAGTCCTGACTCCCCTTCCTCCAATTCCTATAGAGTCATCATTACAGAGACTCATCATTACAGAGACTCGATTTTCTGCAATGACTCCTAGCGGGGATTTGTGTTTTTACTTGGCCTGAAAACAAAAGAGATGTGTTTTTAAGTTTAAAAAGTGGCTTTAGCTTCGTTATTAATGTAGTTAGTATTGGTGAATGGTGCCCATCCATGCAGAAGTGGTCTAAATCCATGATTTATTAAGTCATTTTTCTAACACACTTTTATTACTACTACGAAGTTATACAAATGAGGAAACAGAGACGTGTGATGGAAATGTATTATATGTGGCCAGAGCTGGTATTTTTGAGATCCAGTTGAATTCAGATATTTTGGCTTTGAAGTCCTCACAGTTATCCACAAAAATATATAGCTCTGAAAGAAAATCCTGGATGCACACTGGGTATGCTGCTCTCATGAGCCCGTTATACTTTGCCTCACAAGCACTGACTCTCAACTCCATTTTGGGATTTTCTTCTCTGTTACTCCACCCTCTTTGGTAGGTTCTTGGTACTTCCATGGAGAAAGGTTGGTTTTTGTCGACAAAAAATGATCCTGAACAATTATAATAACTATGCAAATATTTTATTGCTTATATTCTGAAATAATTGTAGATTTTAAACTTGTTTAATAATAGAGATAAGTTATATTTTAAACGGTGATAATTGGCAGAAAAGAAGAAATTTTCTTCTTTTCTATTTTTCCTTACCATTCTAAAAATATCATGTTTTAATTTGACATAAAAATAAAAGGTATAAATTTCATACCATCTAGCATAAAGATTATGTTAAACTGGCTATTAATAAATAGCAGATATAGATGAAAATCTATTTTCCTTTTTTTCTAATCAAAGACAATGTATAAATATCATTTGTGAAGATTCCCTGTTTTCTCCTTTCTTATTTGGTCATTCATATCTTCTATACCAAGAATGTTTTTATTTTTTAATTTATGTTTGGGATGCATGTCTTTATGTGTATGTGCACAAGGTGTGTGCATATACACTTGAGTGTGGGTCATGGCCCTGACTGTCTCATGGCACAAATGTGAGATTGTAAGACAACCACAGATATTTTTCTTCTGTCTCCACCTCCTGATTCCTGATAAGAGTTCCGGAAACACGTTTATTTAAATTTTGTTGTTATTGTTGCTTTTAGGTATTTGAATTTGGGTTCTCAAATGTGCTGGGCAGGTACACATAATTACACAGTGGGCCATCTCCAATGGAGAATGACTCCTTATCACCACATAAGTTCTAACTATTAAAACACCAGTTGAGTATAACAACCATGCTCCCAGTGATATCCCCATGTGTATAACAAATCCTATTCCGCCATAACTTAATATGTTAAAGTCACATTTGAACTCTTCGGTCTTAGCAACTTCTGCATGTTTTCCTGTCTGTTTGTGAAGCTCCAGGGCGGAACTAAAATAATCCTTTAAGCCATCCATCATTTGTCACGTTTATTCATAGATCTCAATCACTCTATTAGAGTTACATGGTAAAACATCTTCCAGCCTTGACTGCATTAGATACCATGTTAAATATAATCAACAAATAATTCTCACTCTGTAGAAGGGAAGCAAAGTGGTTGAAATCTAGGAATTGTGCTCCAAATCAGTAACTGTCACTGAGAAAACTTGCCTGGGGACTCTCACCTGCAGAAGGATGTCAAGCTGACGAAAGTCTGTGACAGTGTCTTGGTGGAAGATGGATTTGGACACTGATTATCCAGAACTAAAATTAAAGCTTTTTTTAGAAAATATTAATATGGGAGTTTTTTTTCTAACAACTAAGTTTATATCCCAAAGAAAGGGTGACACTTCGAATGTTTGAAAAGTCATAAGAAATCTATTTATACTTTATCTATATAAAATACATCTAGGTATACTTGGGACAAAGGACTCGGAGGACCATAGCTAGGTCTTAACTGAAAGCTTCCACCCTGAGGACTAGATTTCATACTACTGCAAGTGGCTATCAAGTCGCCAAGAGAGGGGAACAACCAATAGTACTGCTCCACTGTGATGCCTATGAGCCACAGCAGTGATCAGCATGGCCAAATACCACAAAATGCACAATAGTAGCGCGCATTTCTTGGTAGTAAAAAAAAAAAAAAAAAAAAAAAAAACAGCTGTGTAATTGGGTTTAAAGCCTCTTCAATAGAAGTAAAATTATACCTGGGAGTGGAAATTTTGCCCACTCCCCTGGCCTAATCACATTGTGCATTTCAGAGGAGAACCTACTAACACCACTTTTCTAATCCAGTATAACTCCTAATTTCATTACAAGCACATACCCTTATCCCAAAGATAAGTGTTGCTATATTCCTTATCAACTGCACTTCTCTCTTTGCAATAAACAGATCCAGACCATTGCAGAAAATTACGATTTAAACGAAATGCAGAGAACACTGATTGTAGTGTGCTCACCTCCAATGGCTATGTCTACAACAAAACGTTGGCACACAAAGCACAGGGGATGTTGGAAAACAGTGGATGGAAAGATGGCAAGAAGCAGAGGACCAGAAAATCTTTTGTGAGATTGTGAGATTATGTCTCCTCGAAATTACAGGGAAGCCTCACCCATGATACTTTAACACTATAAATGCTTTAAAAAGACCCCAAAGAGCAAGGATAATGCCAATAGATATGTTAATGTGGAAAAAGAAACTGTCCTGCAGCTCCACACCTAGATAAGGAACTATAGGCCACTAACTGTTGCTAAAAGCATGGCAATTAATCTTCCCCAGGAATGGGCCACTTAAGTGGTTATTTAATGTCAAGTAATCAGGCCTTAAAATCATAGAAACTACTTTAAAGAGACTCATAAGGTCTTTCATATAATTACATATACATTTTAGTTATTTTTAAGAAAGAGGCCACAAATTTGAGAGAAAGAGAGAGATCTAGGTGGGTGGCATACAAGGGATTGGAGTGAGAAAAGGAAGAGGGGACAGATTAATTATAATTACATTTTGACTTTAAAAATTAAAAATGAGTAACAAGAAAAGGAGAGTAGATAGTCCAATAATCAAATGGAAATATGAACTTATTTGTAGAAACTCGTGCAGATCACACCTAATCTCTTGAATGCTCAAGAGGCAAGCCACCTTTTGCTTTCAAGATGAATAACCTAAGCAGGGAGCAGGAGAATCCTTCTTTGAGGGTGTGGCCACTGGTAGGTTTCCCATGCTCTACTGGGTAGCCACATACCCTGGAACATATGGGCAGCACTAACAGAACCTACTAGTGGGTCCCCACCAAAAATTTGTGAGGTGAATTTATGGAAAGAATGGGGAAAACTGGTAGAATTTGGCATAGATGTATATTTCATTATATGCAATTATGAAATTGTCAAAAATAAAGATGAAATTTTAAAACAGTGAGTGAAGTATCCACTACCTTTCTTTCAACAGCATTGTTTACATAGCTTCAAATTTTTAATGCATCTCTTGGCTGTTACATAGTGTGTTTTTTCCTTTGACATTTTCCCAATTTCTTTGCAGTAACATGCTTAGAAAAAACATATTACTTATTGTATACAATGTAGACAATTTTCAAAGAAGAATATCCTGTTTATTGATAAATGGGGGCTATAAAAATGTCTCAACTGTAAACTGCTTGCTGCCCAAGTTTGGGGAGCAATGTCAGACCTTAGAATGCACATAACATCCAGGCAAGTGTTGTGACCATCTTTTAGATCAACACTGGGAGGGTCAGTTTCTCAGGAGAAGTGGGCTGACAAAATGACTAAGCCAGGAGCTTTAGGTTCATGGAAAGACCTTACTTTGATTAATAAAGTAGAAACTGATCAAGGAAGTCATATGATGTTAATGTACACACACACACAATCTCATGTACCCATATGTGAGCACACATATACGCAAACATGTGCATTGTATACACAGTCACACATACAGAAAGGATAACACTTTTGCACATTTGGCATTGGCAAAGGGAGTCCACTGATGTTTTTTAGTTTTGGTCTTAATGAAGTGGTCCCTTCTCAATAAAACTTGTTTCTCTGATTTTGATTTACGGGCATTTTATAGGTTTATTATCGATTGTAATTTGAATTATAGTTCATTGATAATCTCACCATGAAAATCAGCATGTATGTTATCAGTAGTGTAAAAATAAATAGAATAAATATGTAAATATCATTAAATATTTTATGTCCCATAGCAAAAAATCTAGAGATTAAAATTTAGACAAAATTAATTTCATTAATTGAATGCCAAACATATCAAATATACAATGAGAAACAAATAGTTCATTGTCCCTGTTGATAGTTCCTAGTATCCAAGGACATACTAGGCATCAATTCTGGATTGTTTTTCAAGTACTAGTACAATTATGTCATGTTAAACTTTGAAGGTAATGACCCATGACAATTAATTGAAGAAGGGAAGTTATACAACTTTTATTATTTTTTTCATTGTTGGATTTTGTTTCACTTTCTGGAAACTTGCTTTTCTGCAAGATTAGCCCTTAAATTTGGGAGTGTGGTGCTCGACACAAATGAGGCTATGCACCATAATTAGCAAACATATGGGATATATTTAGGATACTTCCAGAATGCATCCGAGAGAATTATGCTTTGAACAGAGTGACACAATACAAGTTACCATTTATGAACAATTCTCTACGTACATGCAGCATATTCTCAGACTTATGGTTCAGTAAAAATAGCAACAGACCTGGTGTCAGATGTTTGACTCTGGCATCCTCCAACTGGCAGACTCTGAGAAGAGCCTTTCAGCAACCTTTGTCTCATTCCACCATCTGTCAAACGCTGGGAGGAGGTGCTGCCGAGCTGGGTGCCTGCCCAAATCACAGTCCAACCTCACTGCTGAACCAGGACGAGGACAAAACCTAACGGCAGTTGTAGAAGACTTTGCATCATCTTACCTCTCAAATTATATGTCATTTTAAAATTTATTCCATTTGACTGGTGTAGCCTATCTGAAGAATAGATTTCAGAATCATTTGTACCTTAGCAGTACAACAGAGTTTCTGGGTTTTTTCTTTCAAAATAATCTGTGAGCCAGTAACCCTAAAGCAATGTATAATGAGATGACAGAGCATTTCCAGTATTCTTTCCAAGAGAAAGGAAATAGGTTAACTGTGTTTGAACAAGCCTTGTGGTCCAATATGTTGGCATCAAACTTAAGTGGAGAATCTCCCAAGAGTTAGGTATTAGGTTTTCATTAATGTCTACATCTTAGACTGTAATTTGTTTTCATCAGTATAATATCACATGTGTGAAACCTCGGAATCACTTGATTCTTTTCAAATAGTGTTGTACCTCACAGGAATAGTCAGGTATATGGATTATCAGTGGCTGCAGCTAACAGCATCAAGAAAAGCTTTAGTCTTTGAGAAAAAAAAATAGGAACATTACTTACAACTAGAACACATAGGTCATACCATGCCCAATGACAAGAAGTTCTAATTATACTCAACTTATTGTGAAAATCAACATTTAAATCTTTAGAGGTCTCTGAAATTTTGGAATGCTGTTAAAATGGATGATCTTTTTCAAGGCCTTGTTTGAACTCACAGATAACTGTGCATTTTACCTCAATAACAATAAAGTCCTCTTATTTTATAAAGACACAAGCATTCATCTGTATGTATTATATATAATACATGCTGTGGTTATATATATATGTATATGTATATATAAATATTTGCCCTCTAGGTAGTATAAGGAGTGACCTAATAATTCAGATACTCCATATTACCTTAACAGTTGATGCATACAACAACTGAGATTTAAGTACTGTTTGTTAACATTGGATTTAAATGCATATGTATTTTGGATTACTAATATAATCATATAGCAATTATGTGGGAAATTTTTATATGAATGTTGAATTTAGTGACAACACACAGTAGAATATGGGCTTTGTTAGTAACAAAGTCTTTTTTCATATGTGCATAATTTATAACTTGCTAGAACACATTTCCTCATGGCTCTATCCATCAAAACCTTAACAATATGTGATTTCTCTCTATGCAATACTTTTCTGAACTACAATATCCTAAATGAGCTGCATAATGATGTGTATCATCTACTACAAGGAGACACCATAGAAACACAATGATAGTAGTATTGGGAATGCTGGAAGTGGTGAAGGGCATAGAGATAGGGTTAATGGCAAACTTTGCCATATTGGAAATCTTGAAAGGAAAAGAAATGCAAAATCTCTTGGATATATTTGGGCATTCTAGCAGATGTTAATGTTAAGCACTTCATTCCATGTGTATACAGGACAAATTAAAATTAAAATTTTGTTTGACGGCTATTAGATCCCAAGGCCACCTTAGAACAATTTAGAGAATTGGATTTGTGCCAACTGAAAATAGTATCTAATAAATTAATAATAGTTATGGCAGGCAGGATTTCAACAGAAGGTTACTGTGTGATGAATACTCTTTGCTTGCTGACAAATTCTTAAATTTTGTAGATGTGTTTTCCAGGGACCTTATACTAATTAAGCCTGCTTTGGGAAATACAATGGGTTATTTAAAGAACTGTGGCACTTAAAGATTGCAAGTTCCTCAATGGTAAGGGTGATGTTTTTAGTCATTTTGGCTCATTTGTGGCTCATAGTAACTTGGGGGAGGATTAAGCAACACTAAATATTAACAAATTATTTCAGCAGGTTATTATTCATTATATTCCACGATTTATCACTCTGTCTGCTGGCTGGATGTGACTAAAACTAAGGGAGGAAAGAAAAGACTCTGTATAAGAGACCCACACAGGTTCTTCTGAGGTTACTTGTCTTTAGAAATAAACCCTACTTTACAACAGTTTGAAAGTAGGAATTTTAATCAAGGAGCAAAACCATAAAGCAGTTAAGTCAGAAACTAAGCTAGCTGAAAATTGTCTGCAAGTATATTAGGGTGCCAGGTGTGAAGATACTTTCAAGGAGCTCACAAAATAGGTACTCTCCAAAGCAAAATTGTGCTCACTTAGTAATCCAGTGGGCCAGACACTAGAACTCATGTCGCGGAGTTTGGCAGTTTACTCAAAGTAGGTGACTCAGATGTATGCTGGCAAATGTGGAAGTTATTAGCTGTCTATGGCTGAGCTAAAATTCTATTTTATTCTAATTATTTAAACAAATAGAAAATAATCAAATGAAATAATATTTAAAAAATTTCATCAGTCTTACTAGCCATGCTTCAAATGGGCATCAGCTAAATTTCTTTAGTGCCTAACATATTAAATATTGCTACAGTCATTGAATAAAGATTTTTTGTTTCATTTTTTGTTTGTTTGTGTTTTGTTTTTCACAACAGAGATTTTCTGTAGCTTTGGAGCCTGTTCTGGAACTCAATTTGTACATCACGCTGATCCTGAAGATGAGCCTGTCTCTACCTCCCGAGTGCTGGGATTAAATGTATGTGCTGCCACTGCCTGATGCACATCAGAAGATTTTCAATTCTGTTCTTCTATGTGTGGTAATATGGATTAGTCTTAGGGCCTCGTGATATGCAATCATAGTGGCAGTACTCACAGTCCTGAAAAAATAATAGAAATTACTAGAATTCACAATCAATTTGTAGTAGGATTATTATTGGCATATCTCTTTCTGTTTCCTTCTGCCTCCTTTCTTTTTTAAATTGTGGTCCAATAATTAAAAAAAAACCTATGAAATTATCACTGTTTCTATGTTTTGTTTTTGTCAACATGGTAAAGCTAGAGTTATATGGGAAGATAAACATGAATTGAGGGAATTCCTCCATAGATTACCTATCAGCAAGACTGTAGGCCATTTCCTTGGAGATTCTTGATTAATGATTGATATGGGAGAGCCCAGATCAGTGTGGGTGGTGTCATCCCTTGATCCTAGGTTGTATAAGACTGAGAAAACCATGGGGAACAATCCAATAAATATCATGCCTCCACAGCTTCTACTTAAGTTCCTGCCTCCAGACTCCTGCCTTGAGTTCCTGCCCTGAGTTCTATTCGTGATGAACAATGATCATAATATATCACCTTAAATAAAGACTTTCCTCACCAAGTTGTTTTTTTTTTCAGAGTGTTCTGCCATAAGAACAGAAACCTAAGATGAGCTAGTTGTGCTAATGCAGCGTAGAAGTCCCTCCTTGAATCTCACCACGACTAATGTAAATTCAAACACACATGCATAGTGTGTGTTTTACTATGTTTTCTCTTCCTCTTATATGTCTTCAAGAGCTCCATTAATCTCTTTGCACCTTCTCAAGTACTTTCTCCTTCTACTGTTATGTATATGATATATAGACATATTTACATAAATATTTTAAAACTACATTTTTCAAATTAAAAGACATGCAGTGTTTGTCTTTATGAAGCTGACTTATTTCTATCCAGCTTTCTGCAAATTACTCTGTGTGTGTATGAGAGAGCGACTGGATGAAGTTTTAGTTTTTTATACACACTGCATTTTCTTTCTCTATTCTTTTTTGCCAGAGAAGTTGACTAAAATATAAAGTCTGAACTGTCATAAGAGCAAGCAGTGCCACTTGGTACTTTAAGAATTTGGAACATACCATAGGCATGCCTATGCATCTAGTATGAAACCACTCCTAGTAGCCTAGGCTTGAAAGTAACCAAACTCTGACATCTACCATTGTGATGGTGTTCATGCGTGCTCATTACAGTATGAGACTTTTGAAACAAGGCAATATGCTTGTGAAACATTGCAATGAAGTGTGGGCTGAACTCTACTAATTACAAATTATTTCAGAAGGTCTTCTCTTTTGGTAAAATAATCTATGAATGCTAGTTAGTACCTTCTACTTACTATAATTCTGTCCTGTTCAACCCATATTTCACTACTTTTTATCTTTAGGGCTACAAAGAAGCTAAACCAACGGGACAGTGAGCTAATCAGATGATGTAAATAATATTTCTTTCTCTTTTAATGAGGCTGTTTTCCAGCTGTTGTTCACATGCAACAGAAAATAGACATTTCAAAAAATAACTTTTATTGATTCTTTGAGAATTCACAGTGTATTTTGAACATACTCAACCTCTCAACCTCTCCTCTTACCATGCTGTCAATCCTCCCACACTTTCCACCAAACTATGAGATTTTAGAAAGCAATTATTCTGTTTTGCAGACTAGTTTCTTTCAAGTTTCCCTCATGATTTAATCCTCATAGACCTCATGTGGCATCTGTAACTGTTCTAACCATACAGAGTTAGATCTTCTCTTCAAGTCTTGCCTGGTCATCCTATTGGCTTTAGCCTAGGAGACTAGGATCACATCATAGGTTGAACAATCTCTCCATGGAGACCTTTCCTTAAGTTGGAAGGCAACAGTGATTCTCAGAATTCTCTACATAGATTTGCCTATAAAAACTCATCATACCTAACTATTATGCCATTCCAAGCTGTGCTTAAGACAGAAATACTGAGTCATTTGTCATTATGTGAGCGGAAAACTGCCCAAGTCTTCAGAAAAAAAAAATCCCTAAGACTTAATAGCATTTCAATTTGGAATGGCAGACATTAGAGCTTTGTTAATGAATTTCTTTGTGATTTAATGCAGCATATTAAAAGCAGGACTTGTGATTCTTGAACAAAGAACTGAATGTTGTTTTGTGAAAATGGTCATTCATCATTAGTTATAAGAAGTCCATTTATAATATGAAGTTTCAATTTAATTAGTGTCACATACTCGGAGCTGCCTTCTGTCAACCGTCGTAGTGACATGCTATCTGTTCCTTCTAGAGCAGTTTGCTCATAAGTTTCTCAAGTGGAACAAAACAATGAAAATAACAATGGAAGTGTTAATTACCTATGCAATTAAAGTGTCTTAAATGTGCATGAATTAAACAGTCTACTGTATTCACATCTCTAATGGCTGTTAGCCTTCAGATAAGGCCTATTGCCATTATATACAACTGCACAGGTAAATCATGCTGAGATGGAATGGGCAACATAAAGTTAGTATTTGTACGTCTTCAATTGGTCCGTCAGAGCCTGGCTAAACAGCATATTCATCTGAGCCCTTTACATCAGTAAGCCATAATCCTGACATGGAGCCTATCATACATGGAATTCTATTTTGCTTTATGAAACTGGTGAAAAACCCTTATAATATATTCTATGAAATTTTTATTTATTGTATATTCTTGTATTGCACAAAATGTGTACTCAAAAGATGATTAGTGGAGATGAAGTATGTATACAACAAAAATGGGGTTTTGTTTCGCAAGGAAGAATAAAACTACCTTGTCTTGTGACAAAATGGAAGCCACTGGAGGCCTTCCTATTAAGCACAAATAAATCAGACTTAGAAAGATAAATATGATGCTTTCTTATTTTTTTAACATTAATTTTTTGTTGAGTTGCATAAGATTACAATATATGGCATGAAATAGAATTGAGGCTTTGGAAGAAATGAATGGAAATAGTGAGAGAAAAGAGAACGACAAAGAGGAGGATGAATATGGTCAAAATACATAACCCACTTAATGGGAAATGCCTTTCTGGGCCAGTGAAAGAGCTCAGCAGGTAAAGTACTTGCTGCAGACGCCTGGAAACCTGAGTTACATCTCTGGAACCCTATTATGTTTTGTGTGATGGCATGTATAGGCTGCACCTGCACCATGCCAATGCCATGGACACACACATGCACACACAGACATGCAGAAATAGTACTTACAAATTTTAAAACAATGTTTATTTTTATAACGCCCATAATGAGATATAATGATATACACCATTAATGGAAATGCAAGAAAAAGGAATCAGGAATAAAATCACTGATGCTTTTAAACCTAACATCCTTTGAAGAGATGGAAATGTATACTCCTCATTGGTTTTGTGATGTTTGCTATCTATAGAAAATTTTCATGTTCCTTGAAACTCAGTGTTTTATCTCTTATTCTTTCCAAAATTTGATGGCTTGAGCAGCAGGTCAAAAGCACTCAATAAACAGTAACTTAACACTGATGTTTCTTTTACAGACAATGTCTATCTTGTCTGGCGTATTTAGATATTTACCAGACGGTTAATAGCTAATGAGAATTCTAGGTCTTAAGGACATAGACAATTCTTCATATAGAAATTTTATCACTGTTTCCTGAAAATGATGAGTTAGAGACTTTTAAGAAGACAGGTCTTCAGGAGACCTTTCTACTTTGAAATATATGCATACAGAAATCTTTGCTATGATCCAGGCATAGAATGATGTTGAACACAGATATTTGTTTATGTTGCTGTTTCTTTAATATAAAAGTGTTATCATTAAAGCCAGAGATCAATTTATGCTTAAAATTACCACAAATTTCATGTAATGGCTTTATAGCTAGCAGTTTTTAAAATGATGTAGGTATTTCCAATTACAAAATTATCCAAACACCAAATCATTCATGTCTATGGAAGGAAATGATATCTAATATAAACTCCTTTCCATTAAAATAAAGGATGAGATTTGTTTCTTCCTGTGCATTCATGCAGTAAAGCTTTCATTGAGTTCTTCAGTAGATGATAAATTAGCATCCCAACATTATAAGCTCAGTTTTTTATGGCATATACTCTACTTCGGTGGGAATGTGGCACTCTTGTGAACTCTTTAAAAATAATGTCTGCAGCTTTTAATAAACAAACTGCCCATAGTGAGCACCTACTACGTAACATCCCATATGCTTGGCACTTTTCCAGAACTTGTTTTCGCCATCATCAGAGCTATTTTCAGCCTTTCTTAGTATTTTAAAGGAACCAAGGCTGCACAATTAACAGACAGCCTCATATTTGCACAGTCAGATTTTTATTGTCCAGATTTACTTTGAACCTCTCCTATTCTGTAATCATTCACTCTTTTTCCAGTAAATATAAAAAGAAAAATATTCGTAAGATACATATTTTAAGTAAAGAAAAACTTTCATTGTTAGAAAGTAGTACACATTTTCTTTTCAACAATTATGAGATAATGACATCATATTCGTTATTTTCAAAGTCTAAGTAGATCTTGTGTTTTACTGAAGAGGAACTACATCTTAGTAATCATTACAATGATTTGTTATTTCCTTCCTTAAATTAGACTTACCATTTTAAATGGGGTTTATTGGAAGCAAGTCTGTCTTTAACCAATAGGAAAACATGAAACAGAATCAACTTCTTCCCTTGAGAATCTAGTTTACAAAATACTAGTGACATACAGGGTATATTTAATGACAAGTAACAAATATGACTTTGCTACTGAATCTACGTAAGGAGGAAGAATTGATAATATGTTTCTAATGATGATATGAGGGTTAATATTGATTGTCAGCTTGCCAGGATCTAGAATTTCCTAGGGAAAATATATCATGGCATGTCCGTAAGTAAGTTTCTATATTGCATTTTTATTGAGGTGACAAGACCCTCCCTAAGGATGAGCATCACCCTATAATGAACTTGAATCCCGGATTAGGTAAGCCAGAAGTTGAGCTGAGCACCTGCATTCATCTCCCTACCTCCTGAATGTTAATCCAGTGTGACCAGGTACCTCCTGTTCCTACCACCGAGACTTGCCCCTAGGATGGACTGCATCCCTTCTAACTGTGGGCCTGAATGTGCCGTTCTTGCCTTCAGCTGCTCTCCTGAGGGATTTGGTCACAAAACTGATACAAATGGGTGAACCGTAGACTGGTTGTGGCACAAGCATCACTGTGAGTGGCATTAGTGATGATCATGTCAGTTTCGTATCTACGATTACTACAATTTGAACTTTGCTTACAAAAAAGCAAAATTAGAAAATGGCCAGACAATCCTACCAGTTCATTTTATAGCTTAAAATCTACTCTTCCAAATCAGTCTTTGCAAAAGTTTTTAGAAAGTGACAAAACCCAGTAAACCATTAAAATTAATGACCACGTAATTCAAGAGCAAATAAAACGACAGGCACAGTCAAGGGACTGACAGTTCACAAATGGAAAGTAAATATATAGTATAATTTATATAATCAATTATTCTGGAGCATATGCCCATTCTATATGTTAGAAAATTAGGCGCAATGATAGAGGTGTCAGTGCACACATGCAGTAAGACAGGTTAAGTTGAAGTGTTCTGATTGCTAAGGGATGTGGGCATTTAACTGGCATCTGCTTTACAAACTGTTTTGATCTATTGTCCACCATAGTTCTGGAGATCTGCTGAAAAGAAAATGACTTAAGAACAACAACAAATGACAATTCAGTGAAGCAAGAGTCTGTATTCACCTCGCTTTCTGACATCTCATCCATAGAGTAAAGATGATAATTCTGCATGAAAATGTCATACCTGATCAACAGCACACTCTCGGCTTACAAATTTAGCAATTCACACAAAAATGCATGCTAATATTTGAGGGTATATGCATATGATTATTATATGTTTTTGTAAACATACATATATATATATATATATATCTATCAGTGACTCCATGCATTCACATTCCTGAAACTGTTCTTATCATGAATGTAAAAGTTTTATCTGTTAGATAACTCAGGTTGAAGTTCATGTCTTTTTATTGAAATCTTAAAAAAATAAAAAATAACTATTGATTATTGTTATTAATAGTCTTACATGTTTCTTCTCTTGTATGTCAGAAACCTTTCTACTTAATAAATGAGAAAATGGGAAATGATTACATTCTGAAATTCTTTCCATAGTCCCATTATCCATCTTCTATCTTTCTTATTCCTGGAGCACACATGGCTAGTGAATTTCCCCAAGATCCACCTTCTATCTCTTTTGTTCCTAGTGCATACACGGCTGGAGCATTTTCTTAAGATCCATCTTCTATCTCTTTTGTTCCTAGTGCACAAACGGCTGGAACATTTTCCAGCAAAAGCATCATTCTCCAAGAAGTCTTTGTAAATCACTGTGTCTACAATAGTGTTTCTACCAATACATGGCCTCTAACTTACTTGTTATTCATCACTTATTTTTCTTAGTATATTACAAACTGTGTATTATGTATACATTTTTGTGTTTATAATATACTTTCTACATGAGATATATAACGTTTTTAATATAAGTGTAAATGTATGCATACAAACTTGAGTTCTATGAAAATGTTATCTTTATTGTTTTGTTTGTAACAGACACTACAGTGTGGTGTTCAAGAGGCTCTCATTTAAAAAGTGGAATAATTCTAAAGATTACAAGTTCAAGTTCAAGGTGGCTAAAACTTCACTCCCTGTTTTCATGAATCCAATTTCAAATTTTTTTCTGTAAGGGTTGAAATGGGAAGAAATTAAAATATGTGGTCAGTTGTAAAAAAATAAGATTTTTCTGCTGATATAAACATACTTTTAATTCCTCTGATATATAGTTTGTAACTAACTAGTTAAAGATACAATGTTTGTCTTCAACACAAATAGAAGTTCCACCATTTTAAAAATACTGGTACCTGGCTTATCCATCACAATCCTCTCTCTGACAGACACTGTTTTAACCAGAGAAGACTTCTCAGTTAATCACAGTACAAATTCTATTTTCTTGGATTTATGGTAGAAATTAGTAATCCACATAATACTTTAAGCAGGCTGCCCAAATAAGACTCTTTTAAAATTTAAAATCAAATTTATTAACCAGAAAAGTTTCTGATTTCAAGAAAGGAATCTATTTCTAATTTTACTATGTCAAGCTTTGTGTGCTTACTTACTCAATGCACATCCTTCTTGAGGAAGCTCCACTGGAGGGAAAGTGAGTGGATGTGAATACCCCAGGAAGAAAAATGAGGCTTTTTAAGTCAAAATGGAAACTTCAATTTTGTTTATATTTTAATGTATAGTCTCATAGTAAGGTAAGAACTGATTTTATTCTTTTTAGTTGACTTTGAGCTAATGAGTTTTTTCTTTCTGAATATTACAAAGAAATGTTCTGATAAGCCAATTTTTCATAATAATAGCAAGTTAATGAATCACACAATTGAAAGTATTTCTATCTGATTGGGCACACTGAAAGTGGTGGTAAAGTGGTACTCACACACAGAGAAACTCCTAGTGCAGGATTATTGGCTTTCTTCTCTTCACTCTGAAAAAGGCATTTATTAAACATGTGAGGAAGGCGCTCACTGAAGGGTCCCTCCACCTGCCTCAAGAATGATGGTGACAAGTCTGTAAAGCAGAAAACCCCTGTTGGAGCTGTTCCTGTGTCAGTGGACTGCAGTCAGTACTTTTCATAAAATTTCACTTGGGAGGCAATGCCATTAACCTGTTCAGCAAGACTGTTGATTGTTTCTATCTATTTGTCCACCTTCATCCTGGATACAAGGTCATCCATATTACCACTGCCTTTTCATTGCTTTATATGATCATGCTAAGTTCTCACAGTTGTGAATACATGTTCAATATGTGTGTGTATGTACTTGTGTATGTGTGTATGTATGTATGTATATTTTTCCAGATAACAATCTAGACAGATTTGCTTCAGTAAACTGTCCATTTCTTTCTTGGTATAATAAAATAGTGGGATCCTGACTGAATATCGCAGACCTTCACTGACACTCCCACCAGGCTTCCTGAATGGGCTAATAGAGTTGAACATGTCGGTCTCTCTGTCATAAGCCTGCATGAGGAGGAAACATATTTCTTTTGATCCCCTATATTTTAGGATTTGTTTCAGCAATTTAGCTTTTAGCTTTGTAGATATGCTTGACAACAAGCCTGAGATTAAACAGCATACCTACTCACAGTGAATCCTCAGGTCAAAGAAAACAAAAAAACTTTTATTGAGCAATTGATAAAGGGAAAGCCAACACAAGGCTTAACTTGGCTTATGGCGTATTTTCACACTCAGGCCTTTTCTCAGCCATAGATGCCAGCTCTTTAGAGATTCTAGCAGAAAGAACAAATAATTAAATTTTGGTCCATCCCGACTGATGAATTAGAAAGAGTGAGGACTTTCCTAACAGGGCCAAGACAATCTACTTCTAGGATGAAATAAATATTATGTCCTTGTCCTGCCGCCAGTGGACCCATCTCAGAGAGCTGCATTAAGTCCTCCGCTTAGCAGGTAGCCCAGGATCGGGCACACATGGCAGCCTTGAGAACAAGACTGGAAGGCAAGAATAAGAACTCAGTGGTATCACTGGGCATCACAAACCCTTATATAAGTTAAAAAGTCATCTAAAGCTCACTTAGAAGAGAAGTAGGATTGCACTAGCTTTCACCTGATCTAATTACCTATTTCTGAAGTTTTTTTTTATTAAAGTTATAACTTGTAGCTTTGAGTAATGAGAGCTTGTTTTCTACCTGAGTGCCTGCTAGAGAAAAAAAGACTTAAAAACTTTATATATGAGAAACTAAATGGAAGTCAACTTTTTGTAATCTGATGTTTATTACTCTGCAGGTGGCATCATTTCTGACTAACACATTTCTGGTCACTTTAAGCACCTGCTTTGCTTTCAGTCTTTGCAAACTGGCTTCAAGGCAGGCCAGGAACAAAACAGCCTGGATGTAGCTTAGGGGTACATATTTACCTTGCACCTGAGAGGTTCTGGATTTTATCCTCACACTGCAAAAATAAAGAAATCATACACTTTAAGTTATTTTAGAGCTCTAGTAAAGGGATACCAATGACTGTTGCACTAATGAAGTATGGTATTATGGGCATGTTGCTCACAGGATAGAAAGTGGAGCTGTAGAGTCCCTACCTCAGAGGCTGCATTGCAAGTGTCTCTCACATGGCCACACTGAATGACACAATATGTCAGTGCAGATCATTACACACATGCATATTTTAAGATTTTTTTTGTTACCCTAGCCTTCTTTTCAAATGCACTTTTAACTTACTGCACAAAAGTAATGGTTTTCAAAAAATCACACTTTGATATACAATCTTTCTGGTCATCTTTCTCTCCGCTGCTCTTCTCCATCTCTTTCCTCCCAACTCCATAGTCCCCCTCTGTTGTCATGAGAACAAAAACAAATATAGCTGAATGCAACAATGCTCATCCTTATTATTATAACCATCAGGATAAAACCCGCTTTCTTAAAAGAGCAGGTTTCAGCATTACTGCAAGCCCAGGACCTGCTCCCCAGAGTGTGCTTATCAAAGGCCAGTGTCAGAGACTGTCTCTAAAATATTTTGATCATAGATCTCAGTTCTAAAAAGTAAAAAGATGTGAGGAAGTATTCGTATTGACAGAGTAACTGTCTCCTAGATTTGACCAAATGGTTAATCGTGAGTTGAATGAAGGGGTTTTGTTTTCCTTCGCTCCCCATCCTTTTTAGTGTATTTGCTGAATGTCTAGCATCTTTATGTGCTGATGACAGGTAATTTTCTGTACAAGGTTCACAAAACAGCAAGGGTTTGAGATATCTGAATAGCCTTCCCTCTAGTGTGTCCTGTGGTGAGTGTATGGGGAAGATTGATGCTTGCCATTGTAGAATGATGAAGATTGCCTTCTCCAGTGCAAGAGAAACTCACCCTGTCTACTGAAGGACTGAATCTGTATGTTCCTCCTTTTGTCTGATTGTTTTTGAACTGAAGTAACACTCTTCTACCTTCTCACTTAGCCTGCGCACAGAACATGTAGTGAGAGTCCACAAACTTCTTGGAGACTGTTACTGAAATGATTCCATTGCCCTCCTGGACCTGAATATTACAATTGGTTTCTGACGGCAAGAACTAACTCTTTATAATGAAAATACTTGTATACATATTCAGTATAAAATCGTATCAAATGCCTCTGTTTTTCTACAAAACCCTAAATGGTAAGCATTCACTTCCAAACTCTGCCTCTAGGTTCTTGGTTTCTGATTTTCTACCTGAGCAAATTTTTCGTTTGAATATGAAACAAGAACAAAACAAAGTGAAGTCCTACCAAATTGACTGGGTGAGAAAAGTACACAAACTTTCATTCTGACTAATTACTCTAGAAATCGTTTTAACTTGAGAAGTTCTGGTCATAAATTTTTACTGCATCTTTAAATGTGAAAAAGTAACACCATTCATAAACATGTTGTCTCTGAACGGATGAATGGATAATGTAAATCTGGAACATATATAAAAGGGAAGACTACTCAGTTCTTACCAAAAAAAATGGAGATCACAAAATTTACAGGAAAAATATTTGGATTTAGAATGTGTAATGTCTAATGAGGTGACCTAATCTTAGAAAAGACAGAATGTTGTCTTTCCTATGGAGAATCTAGCTTGTAATGTGTGCATATAAATGTAAACAGATATCTGCCTAGGACTAGTATAGCATGCAGAAAGGAGATCCCTCAGTACTAGGTACCAGGTGTTCTAGATGATGAGGAAGGGCAGAACACAGGCAAAGTGCACATGAGTCCTGAAAGGTTGTAAAGATGACAGTTTTTCTAGTGTTACCTGTTGTGGATTTCTCCTTTTCGTTCTTGCTTCCATTTTCTTTACCACTTCTTTTAAAAATATGTTTTTAGTGTGCAAGTGCATAAAAACGCCGGGGAAAGTGAAAGTACCAAACCCATAGCAAAGCTTCATGGCTTCAAAATGGGTGTTTTAAGCTTAGAAGTTCATTTAGCTGTGCAGACCATGGACTTGGGCTGTTGCATGTTTGAATGGCTGTATCCATCTAGCTATGTGGTAAATTTTTGCTTGCAAGTTCTTTATATTAATAAGATTTTTATTAAAAAAGTGTTATGTGTTTTTCCCCCGAAGCTTCTAGAAGCCAGCATACAAGAGAGATGAAGTGCTAAATAATTAGCATGACTATGGTAAGAAGGATTCTGGGAGTTCTCTATGAGTAACTGAACTAGGTGCTAATGAGTGAGAGCTCACACTTACATGGATGCCCTGGTAACCAGCACTGAGGGCTTCACTCAAGCACAGCACTGCGGGTAACGCTGCCAGGATGTGAAAGCCAATATACCCACTTCCTCACTCTGTGGAAATATTCCTATCTGGGAAAGATGCAACATTCAAGAAAATGTATTAGGTAACTTACCATCAAAATGTGTTTGCTAATGCCAAGGACAAAGTATCAGGGTCCTTGAGTTTGCGGTTTTGTAGAAAAGTGATAATTCAATTATCATTAGGGAAATTTTATCTGAAATCCCTCCACACCGTTGAATTTCTCAGTAATCAAGCAGGCTACATTTGTTGTTGCTTAAAAAATGATTTTGCTAAAGGATTTCCTAAAACTTGAATGGCCTTTGTGGAAGCTCGCTTCGCACATTTTTCCTTCTCATTTCTATCTCTGCATCCGTAGAGATGAAAATACTTTTACACTTCCTGTCTTGTTGGCATGCCTGAGGGTGCAACATTCCTAAACTAAATTCTGTTTGGTATGTTTTGAGGGAGTATTCACAGAAGCATGGGTTTATTTTATTTGAAGACAGGGTTTTATGGAGCCTCAAACTTCCTATGTATCTCAGCATGACCTTTAACTTCCTATTTTCCTACCTCTAACTCATGAATGTTGCTGTTACTTATGTGCACCTATATTTACGTCATTCATACTATAAAGACCAAGCCTTTCATATGAAAAAACCCTCTATGAAGAGACCAGTAATCAAGGCACATTAAAAAGCAAAACAAAACTTACCCATAAAATGCATGTATTTTAATATTATAGGAAGACTAAAGGGTTCAATCTGATATGAGTGATTTTTTTAAACGTAATGAAAAATCACAGCAGAGTGAAATTAGTGAATTAATTAAACTGAGTATAATTTTCTAAGTGTCTGTCAAATTTTCTGTTTCTTCAGCCTCTATATGGCTAAAGCACATACATTTGTACCTCTATGTTTTATTTATAACATTGCATTCTTATCACTCATGTCAGTTAAAAAATTGTAAAGAAAAAGATTTTTTTTCCTTGATCTTTCTCTTGAGCAAATTTAGGAAAAATTACACCCACTTACTTGCCTGTGTCCCCCCCCCACATGCACACATGCTTACAGGTGCATACAGACACATACACACAGGTGAATATAAACACATACATGCTAAACCCACATACTTATAAACACATGTGAGGGCTTACAAAGAATATGGAGAAAAGATCTCAAGATCTTGATGTCTGCCTTCTTAGTGCCAGTCATAAGATGTCTGGGGAATCCTCACAGTGCAGGTGCCTGGTTTGCAGTAATCACTGGGGGTATATGGCAATCTCTATAAAATATTAGATCTGATTATAGATGTAGATGAACAGCAAGTCTGTCTTCTGAGTTTGTCAATTAGGTTTAATTCCATTAGAATGACTTATTAAGGTGTCAATGAAAGAAAAACACCATCATAATGGTATGTTTGTTTCAAGACAACTTCAAGACCATCTTCTCTAACTTTTGCTTCTATAGGATGAGTCAGTGTAGAGAATGATTTCAAGGGACCAAAAGCATTCCCATTTTAATATGTGGCCTGGACGGTGACAGTAAATAAACACTTATTTAAAATAATATACGAATTGAAGAATCAATACTTTATTTTGGAACAAACTATAATACTACAGAAATTCAATTCGAAGACCCATATATTCATATTAAAAACAAGAAACTAAGAGGCAAGTGAAAAAGACCACATGTTCTGTGATATGCAGAGTGTACCAAAGAAGATCGAGGCAAGGTATGCATGGCTAAGACTCCACCAAGTTATCTTAGTAATACAGTGTTCTTTGAATCACCAGTATTGAAGGTAAAAATTGTATAAGAGTGGCTTGGCTCAAAGAGACTGCAGACAGTGGGCCACAAAGCAGAGAGGTGGGTGCTTGTGCTTGTGACAGAAATTGGTGGGTTTCCGTCAAAATATGCCTTGTGATGTCAAAGACAAGGTGAATTAAAGTGGCTAATAAATTATAAACACAGATATTCTTAATTAATTCATGGCGCTTAAAATTTCACTGAAATTAGGCTACTTTATTTCTCATAGTAAATTATAAAAGGAATTTTCCCCTATAATAATCTCATTTTGAGTGTTCTCTAAATTTCAGTGTGCTACTGCATATAATTAATATAAATGAATCTTGTGCTGGGAAGATAAATTGCTGTGTTATCACTGGAGCCAGAGTTCAATTCTCAGAACCCACGAGAGAGAATATGGGTGTGATGGATATACTTATGATCCAAGCTCCATGCAGACAGAGTCAGGCCAATCCCTCAGACTCACAAGGAAGCCTGTCTACCCAAATCAGTAAGAACAGGCCAGTGAAAGGCACTGTCTCAACAAAACAAAAAAAAAGTAAATAAAAAAATGTTTACAGTACCTAGGGTTAACTTTTCTGCATTAATGTCCTCACATTGATCTCTACTTGTGAGGTAGAGATCATATATTTGCACTGGTGCACATAACAAACCATATATTTTCCCACAATTATATGCACAGAGTATTAAGTATGTACAATGAAGGAGTTTGTGTTCTGTTTTTAAATAACTTGAGGTTTTATTTTTCTTCCATGCTATTTTACTATCTTATAGTCCTTCAAACTATTCTTTCCAACGTAATAGCAACACGTTAACATAATAAAACAGAGAAACAGAGACCTGGTCATTGATTAAATACCAATCAGCACCAACCTCTCATACATCAGCTAATGACAGATTCTACTGGAAACCAGACAGGGGGAATAAAGAAACTGTGTTCCCTTAAGAAGTTTTCATGGGTTGATATTTTAAAGGAGTCTCAAGAATGAGAAAAATTAAAGAGAAAGCAGCACTATCAAGACCACTTCATTTATATGAACTGAAAAGATGAGTTTGAAATGTACGAGTAAGCCAATGCTTTCAGGGATACTTGACTAATGGTTATTGCTTTAAAATATGTATCTCTCATATTTGCAGATATCCCAGTCTTCAAGATTACATGATAACACACAAACGGGAAACTGTCAGTCATTTGTGTGGCAGAGTCAATGCAGTAACACATTACTGGATTTAGTTCCTAAGTAAGGCTTGTCTACTTCTGCGCTAAAGCACTTCTTACTGGGGCTTACCGAGTTTTCAATGAAAATGTCTTCAGTCGTTAGAGGCAGTGCCATAGTTATCATTGGCAATTCTGGCAGGTGGAAGAATCCAAACATATTTCATTTCTACTTACTTAGAATGTAAAATCATGAGAAAGTTATTAGCCTCTAAATTCATACACATTTCCACCATACTGGAAAATATTGAAAGATATTTGCACAAGATAAAATAAAAGTCAGTGGAAAGTTCAGGATATTCATGTATATATACTAGACCTGCAATTTTGTTTATCTGCAGTAATTATGGAAAGTCTGAGTCTTAAGAAAATGATCCCTTTGCCCCAAGATTTACCTATAAAGCATCCATAAAAATAACAGGTGAGTATAACTCTGACCCATCATCTAAGGAGTTCCTCTTTTTAGCCACTGGATACTATTACAGATAGTCACAGCTACTCGAAATGGAGAAAACAACTATGGGGAACTCAGCACTGACAAGTACATCTGTAACACAACTCCCGCACCTCATACCCTATGACCATCCCTAATACAGGGCAGAATGGTTCTAAGAGCCAGTGGACCAGAAAATTAACTGTGATATTGTACCTTCTAGGTATAACAAAAATACTACACTCATGAAATCTCAACAATATGAGTGCCTAAATACTTGACAGCACTTGACATCTCAGTGTAGATGGCGAAATCTCACACTGTTCCACCCCTACAAAGAGTTATAGGCAATTAAGAACTGCTGAGAGAGGGAAAGTCAGTCTTGCCCAAGAATGAGACCCCAAATTGGCTATTCAATACCAAGTGGTCATCCCTACGTATATTCGGCTGACATTGAGTGAACTAAACAGGTTCTATGTATAAAAGTATTTATTTATATGTAGATGCAAAAACAATTTTTAAAGACAAGGAAGCTATAAATCTGGAAAGGAGTTGGGAGGGGGCAGGAAAGAGCAGGAGTGATGCTGTAATTGTTTTAATTAAATTTTAAGAAGGGAAAAGTATTAGGATCAACAGTAAGACTTGTGAGCAGTCGACAGCTCCATCCTCCTATCTTAGATGATTTCTTTCCTAAGAAGTCCTTTTCAAGGACAAAAGCAGGCAACTCGACAAAAGGATGCAGCAAGCATGGATCTCACCCCGAAACCAAAAAGCATTCCCTGCCTCACTTTAGGAGGAAGGCTGTCCCTTTTTTTTCTTGGTCACTTGCACCATGCAGCTGCTATTTCAGGAGACAACAATGAGGTCAGTGTAGAAGCGGGACAAGAAGCCAGTGCACTTGCATGAGGACAAGTGTTTCTTTCATGACTGTTTTGGTTTAGAAGAATAAGAGACTTTTAGAAGCATCAAAATTGCTAAATACGAATACAGCAAATAGATCTGCCGGGGCAAATTCCAGTGAATTCAGGAAGGCCAGAAGGCTGCTGCATACGTAGTAGGAAGGGTAGGGTGAAATGGGGTCTCAGAAACAAGCTTTCTCATCAAACTGAAGATCCTACACTAAAGTCATTGCAATAACTTCCAACAGAGGAAAGGAGTTTGAATGTATTTAGTGTATTGTTGGAATGGCTACTTTGTGCTTGTTTTCAGCTGGTCCTACTAAAGCTGAAGTCTCGGATTTGAATTCATACTGGATCCCTTTCCTGATTTTCGGAAGGGACCAAACCAGAGGGCAAATTAAACTGTGCTTTGCATTTGCAGAAACCTTGCTGTCCTTCAGCATAGAGGGCATGGATTGCTCTGGAGAAGCTAACTGACTGCAAGAATCTGCAGCTCCTTTTGATAGGCCTGCCTTAAAGGGTGCTATTTGTGATTATCGTGCAGGATTTGTCAATCTTTCTTCTCTCCATCCTTTCATCCTTTCTTTCTTTGCTGCCTAGATTCGTGTATAAAAGAGAGTCAGGTCACCGTGCTCTTAACAGGACTTCTTTGTCCTTTTATCTGATCTCCTTAGGGATGGCAATTTTCTCTGGTTTTGCCTAAGTAATAGGAAAAGAAGGGCGCTTACTGTGCTAATCTGTTAGAGCACAATTCATGCTCAGCAATTCTTCCTCCTTCAATGACTAGTCCTTTGTAGCACATGATCAGTCCTTGAACCGATAATATTAAAAAAAAACTAAATCGCACCCCAGACTTAAAGTGAGGCGAGGTGATTTGTGACTGGATGCTATACTAGGAAAGGCATCTCTGGTGCAGGAGAATTGTCTGTATTCTGTCAATCATGACATAGATAAGGATAATGGGTTAATATAAGTTATAAGAGCTAATACAAAACCTGAGCTAATGGACCAATCAGTTTATCATTAATATAGACTCTCTGTGTGACTTTCTTTGGGGCTTAATGACTGTGGGACCTGGTGGGAGGACAGAAACCCCAACAAGACGGCCCCCATGCTACAGAATGGCACCCACGTAGATAACTGCATCCACATAAAGCCTGAGAAAACTTGGGAAAGAATAGAGTAGAGCATGTTTTCTTGGTAGCAGCAATTTCTCAGGTCTACTCTACTTGCTAGAGGCAAGCAAATGCTCTCATCTAAGAGAGGCTTCCTGACTCAGCTTTACCTGTAAAACTTTGCAGCTTTTTTAAGAGGTCCTGGCACGAAACACTTACATAGTGTTGATAAAAAGCTGACCACATGCATTTTGGTTTTCAGCCATAGCAGGAAAAAAGCTTTGCTGTTTTAAAATGCCAGCCATCCTGCCAGGGCAAACTCTGACTCTTTCAGGCAGTCAGTCCAACTATGGAGCATTTGAGTATGGTTTCTGAGCACACTACAGCAGCTTGCTTGCTGGCAGAGACCTTGAAATGCCATAGAGTTGGCTACAGTCAGTACCTCAGCCATGAGGCTGACATCTCAGAAAGCTAAGAAATGGGCTGGATCCAGCCGTCAAAGCCACAGCTTTTAGTCTTACCCATATTGCATGGTAAATTAAAGATTTGTGTAGTCAAAAAAGAGAGATATACAGTAAAGAGAGATTCAAAGACAAAGAAAACCTCTAAATGGTTTACAGTGTGTTAAAAATATATGCAGGCTAAAGGTTAAAGTTCTTAAAGTAAAAAAAAAAAAGAAAGAGAGTAGTTGGGTGTGGTGGTACACATCTTTGATCCCAACACTTGGGAGGCAGAGGTAGAATGACCTCTGTGACTTCAAGGTGTGGTAGCACACACCTTTAATCCCAGCACTGGGGAGGCAGAGACAGGTGGATCTCTGTGAGTTCAAGGATAGCCTGGTCTACAGAGGGAGTTCCAAGAAAAGATACACAGAGAACCTGTCTCAAAAAGCCAAAAATTAAAAGTAAAAATAAAAGAAATAGAGGTTAAAATAAAGCCGCATAAAGATGGACAATACACAGAGAATCTTGATACTGTATGCTACTATGCTCTCTTTGAATTGTTTGAATGCTGAGGAAGGAGCAACAGCTGCTAAAAGATATTTGCTTATAAATGCTGCTGAACTAATCCAAGATAGGTATTTTGAAAATACATTGACTTCAAAATTGAAGTCAAAAGGTATGTTACTTTGGAGAAGAGATTTTGATTTTGTTTCCATAGGAAATGAGAGGCTGTGGATTCATTCTGAGTTAAGAAAATTCAGGTTTGATCAAGGAAGACCACCTGAGAAATCTCTGGTAGAAACAGATGACTGAGTTCTACATCCAGAACAGATTCCAGACTGCTGCCTGAGATGATCAAGTTTCACAGGATACTCTAGTCAGGACTTGATCATAACTCTAAATTTTCTTTAGGTCTCCATAAAATTATCAGCACCCCCAACCAGCTGGAAGTAGCCTGGAACACTATGCCCACATTCCCAAAAAATGGACTCTGCATATTTTTCTTTGTTTAAAAAAAAAAGAGTGGGAAGTGGTGTGGGAGTATTGTCTGTATTCTGTCAATCATGATTTAAATAAATGCTGATTGGCCATTAGCCAGGATGTATAGGTGGGACAACCAGACAGGAAGTAGATGCAGAGCAAGGAGAATAGGAGAATTCTGGAAAGCAGGAAGCTCTCTCGGGACTCCTGCCCAGACCACCGACAAAGCAGGATTGACGTGCCCCTCTGAGAAAGGTACTGAGCCATGTGGCTAACATAGATAAGGATAATGGGTTAATATAAGTTATAAGAGCTAATATGAAACCTGAGTTAATGGGCCAATCAGTTTATCATTAATATAGACTCTCTGTGTGACTTTCTTTGGGGCCTAATGACTGTGGGAACTCGGCAGGACAGAAACCCCGACAAGCCTGGCCCCTCATGTTACACATCTCACATTCTTAGGCATGACTCTTCACAAAGCCCTCTTGCATAAATTATATAGGCCTCTTGCCTGCCTGCAACACTCACAGCAGGCCTTTAAAATCTTACATTAACTGTACCAACAGCCAGGCTTTCTTCTCTTATCTTCTTACTTTCAAATATAATAAATAAATGTATAACATATCTTGAACAAGTTTGGGTTACTGTTCCCTTTTACTTTTCTAAATATTTAAAAATAAAGACATTATGGTATAAATGATAAGGAAACTGGAGAAATGTTAAGCCTACTTGTAATACTGCTTTCTAGTTGCCCGTGACTACAGTGTGCATCCTACTAGCTGATTGACTTTCAAATTCTTTTCAGATTTGCACCTTCTTAAGTCATATGATTCTGTGTTTCTTCCTTTTGCCCTCTATCTCCTTATTTAATTATATCAACTCAAATATTAAATTCAAACAGAAAAATTAACCATTTAAAGCAATAAATTAAAGAAGCTTGGTAAGTTTTTTTAGTGGACTGATATTTAATTTTAACCCATGCTTTTAAGATGAGTCCATAAAGGATCTAGTCTAGATCCAGAAATAGATTTTGATTCCAGATGATTTTAACTCTGATTATTCCATTTCAGTAATGACAGTATGCTTTTAATAAACTACAAAGAGAGTGAGTATTGCACCCTGACAATAATTAAAGGAAAGAGGAGGGTATGTGGTGGGTTTCAGACACATTTTATTGTCTTTATTTTCTTTTCCTCAAGGAAATTCTTTAGGTTTATTTGGTGGGAGGTGGGTGGGAGGGACACAGGATTGGGTTTTCTCGGTTTTTTTCTTACTTTAGCTATTACATCTCTCTTGGGAACTCTATTCCTTTTAAATGGGCCTGCATGACATTTTAACCACTTCTGCCTCAGGATTTGGTCAACGATCAACAACATATAACCTCAGTTTGCATAATAAAATCAACCTTAGTGTTTCTTATGACATATTGAAAAAGAAACATTTTGCTTCGCACAAACTAAACAGTAACAAAAAACAATCTTTACAAATAGAATTCTGGAACAGCTGTGGGCAGCCTCCCTTCAAAGAGCTACCCTCCGGAGAAGCTGACTCAGACGCAAAGCAATACGTAGATACAGCAAGGTTCTAAACCAGAAGGAACTTAAGGCAAAAGTCATTAAATCTCATATACACCATTCTCTGCGGTAATTTTTTGAGTAAGGCACTTAAGTTTGAGTGTCTGTCATCTGATGAGTAAGTAGAAAAATACAGCAGCCATGGCCCACATCCTGTAAATCAGTTCCCCAAAGTATGATTCTAAGAGCACCAAGCATCAACAGAGAACTTGTTTGGAGCACAGCTCTTCAATCTCTTCCCCAGAACGGAAGCAAAATCCAAGGAGTGGGACTGTTACCTGTGCTTTTTAAGGGATCTCTATTGCATTCACAGGGGTGAGAACCGTCACTCTAATTTAGTTGTGTCCACAGAGAAAGCCCAAGGTCATTCTAGATTCCCCCTTTTCATAATGCCTTTTGCAGTAAACAAATCTCATTCACAGAGGGGCTGGATAGCATCCAAGGAAATATTGGAAGGTAAATGTGATCCACAGAAGTCGGAGGGTCAAGTGTTTATGTATTAAAAGGGTAAATCATGTCAAAATAAGGCTGAGTGGGAAGCTAGGAATTCACAAAGACAAAGACCAGGATTGAACCTGTGAATAATTGCCTCAAAATTCTAGGTTTGGCAGGCTCTTTCATTTTCTGCTAACCGCTTTTTCACAGGCTGAAACTGCTTTCACCTTATCTGCGAGCAACACCGCTTGAGCAGTTGACATCTGTTTCCATCCTGCCAGAGAACCTCTTGTCACTAGTGAACTAATGACATAGACAGAGATCCAAATGACTGTCAGATATGCCAGAGATCTGGATTTTTTTCGGGCTTCAGTAATCTCCTCTGTCCTGTATGTCATGAGTCTCTGACATCTTCTCCAACCACTGCTATTTCAATCTCTTAGCGCACACTCAACAGTTCATACAAAAGGTCATGTAGAAATCAAAGCTAAAGTGGTTATTAAAAATGTAGCCACGTTAGTGCTGCAAATCTCCTCCGAATCTGAAAGTATTTGGGACATGAAAGATAAATGATTGTGATATAAATACAATTCTAAACGAGATTAGCACATTTAACCACCATCTAGGAATCTAGATCATAAATATTTAACATTGAGTACTAGGTTTCTAAATACAATAGGAAATCACTGTGAATTTAGATTACCATTTTAAGCTAGGCAGCTCGAAAGAAAATCCTGAGTCTTTGTTTTCTAGTTTTTTTCCCTCTAATTCTGCCTTAAATTTCATCTGCATATCCTGCTAAGGAAAGTTAATGTCAAAGGTTGTAATGAGTTGATGAGTTAATGCAAAAAGAAATCAATAAATATTAACATAATAAATGCTGAATAGGTCTTACAATCCAATAAAAAAATCAATAAAAATTCAAAAATAAATGGTGCCAGTTAAGCACTCCATATCAAAATAAGAATGAACAGAAGTAAATTATAGACATTTTAAAATTATCTTTCCATTTTGGTCATATGACCATACATAGAAATGAATAAGGTGAGAGAACTCTAATTAGTCATTCTCATGCAGTTTTATGCATTTTTGTGGCTACTCAGAAAAGCAAAGGAATTAGCTGTAGTCAGGACAAATAGTTATATGTTCTATCAAATAAAGGATACAAAACAGCCACCTGAGGTCCATCAGGGTCTCATAATTTACCCATCCTTTCCAAAACTAGCAAAAGCTATTTTAATATCTATCCTGTCCTGTCTCTGACCAGGCTCTACATTTGAACCAAGGACTGCTAACTTGTTTTTAATGAAAGCCATAGGAAGATCACTCTTCTGGTCAAAGATTATTGATTACATGGAACATGTTTTTATTCTATTGTCAGATCTTTCAAGTACAGTCTGAGACATCCAAAGAACGATTTAGAAGCACTTATGCTTTGTTGTTTCACAGATTTGGGGGATCTAATTTTCCTCTGCAATACTCTGTATTCAAACCTGCCATTTGCATATGTCCTGTGTTTAATTTAAAGCTGTACATAGTAGATGTTCACCAAATGCTATGAATCCCACTGTTATCTTTGCAGTAGAAGCTAAGGACATAGACAATAAAGTAAATAATATATACCATCAAGAAATCCCAGTGCCTGTAGACAGATCAAATTGCTGTCTATCCTTAGCAAATGGGTAGCCAGTGTATCAACTGTTCTTTCTACTGTTATCATACCTGTATTGGCCACTTTGACAATGGTCAGGGGTCAATTAGAATCCACTTGAGCTCGGTTTAGTTTTCAGTTTTCTCTGAGTAGACACTACTACTATACTTTTAAGATTTTTTTTATGTGTGTGAGTACTTTGTTTACATGTTATTACAAGTACTGCATTTGTGCTCAAGAGCCTGAGGTCACTTGATCACCTAAACTGGAATTGCAAATTGTTGAGACCTACCATCTGGGTGCTAAGAATTGAACCTAGATCCTTTGCAAGTGCAACAAATGCTTTTGACTGATCAGACATTTATTAAGCTCCAAAATACTTTTCAATGAACATAAACTTTAAGTGGTATCTTTAGCTCCTCTTAGAGAGATGGATAAAGTGTGTGACTCTACATAAAATGAACTATTATCAATTGGAAGTGCATTAAAGGGGGAAAGAGTGCTAACTGGTGGAAGGTATCATTCTCTGATTTCTTGAGAGAAGAGTCTCATGAAGAAGTGTGATTTTATACCATGCCTTCTATTGTCTGATGTAAAAGTATACAAGAAGTCCACTTGCTTTTGATTCAGGTTGGCTTCTGGTATGAACCCTTGAATAGCTTTTATATGTAAAGATCCTTTATGAAGTTATAAAGTTTGAACAAGAATCACTTAAGGCTGGGAAGGTCTGCCAACAACTGACATATTAATCCATTCAAGAAGCTTTAGTATTGACAAGAGGCATTGATGCTCCAATAGCATAGGTATGCAGATGAAGGAAAAGAACCAGAAAGGGACAGAAACTTAGTTACTGCTTTTCTTGACTAATAGAAAATTCAAAAGGTCTCTAGTGTATTTAAGACAACACCTTAGCAGTTAATGGAATAGAATGCATCCTAAAGTTCAAGGAAAAGAGTTCTTTGTTTCTTTAACTGTATAGCCAGGTGTGCAGAAGAGTTTTAATGGCTTCAGAATAACCTTTACAATGATCACCATGGTTACCAGGAAGCAGTTATTGTGTGTCTGTTAATGCTAATGTTTTAACCACAAAATTATTTTTGTAAGAATCTCAGAGGAGTGAGCAGCGTTTAAGAGGCTATAAAAGTTGTTCACACATAGCTGGTGCTTTCTCAGAGCAGGTGGATATGTATGCATAACATTCTGCTTTTCTCTTCTAGACTACATAGTTGAAAGACAAGAAAACTGTCTATCACATAAAGCTTCTTTCCTGTTCATTGTGAAATGCACATTTTCCCATATAAAAGTAGGTTCCACAGCTAAGATATAGGGAATCCAAATAATTTTGAATGTCTAATGAACAATATATAGTTTTCAGTATAAATACATTTCATATCAACTGTAAAATATTGTCTACAATTTTTGCTTATCCAAAATTCAAGTTCACATTGGGTGTCTTTGCTCGTTATGTGTTTTTATTATTTTTGCTACTCTTCACAGACATTTAATCTTTATACAACTTGATAAAGTGAGCTATATAATTTTTTTAGCTTTATAGATTAAACAAGGTGATATAACATTAGTTTTTGTATGTCAGAAATAGACAAATTATTTTGAAAGTGTTTTTAGCTTCTATAAATTCAAAGGAAACCTTATTTGATCAATGTATGTCTCTAATATTATATGAAATGTTTTCTTTTCAACAGTGTAGTGAGTTATGGTTATGCTCTACAAGAAAGACAAAAATCGATAAAAAGTAAGACTTCTAGTTTTCTGCTTTATGCAGAGTTGTTTTGAATCTGTAGTGCAGGTTTGGAGCAGTTTTAGGTCCTTATGCTTACAGATAAACACTAGGAAAATGAGGAATGTAAGACATGTTGGCTATTTTCTTCAAAGGAAGCAACATGTAACTTGTTTTTCATCCAGAAGCCTGGAACTAGAGATGGTTAATAGTCTAGGCAACCTCTGAACAAAGCCACGCCTGGCTCTCCTAGATTTCCATAAGCAGGACCAGAGGTGATTAATAGGTTGATTGACATCTATATTATCTATATGATGGAGACCACATCAGATTCTCCTCAGGCCCTTAAGATAATACATGTGGGCTATCTAGAGAACCCATATTCAGGAAATAAGTGTCATGTACTTTGAAAAGAGTTTCAACGCAAATATGCTTTATTTTGAACAGGGGATTGTGTCATATCAGACTTTTTTCCAAATTATTCTTGAAATGTGCCTAAAATAAATTTCGTGGGGTCAGACTCAGGAGTTTGAACCGTAATGGACTACCAAGTCATGTTCAACAGGATTGTTCATCTGCCAGCTTTAGTGTTTTCAGAAACCTCCACAAAGCAGTTTCCAAACTTAGGGCCACCAAATTCTGGTTATCACCTAAGCAACACTCAGTATTATTCCACTGTGGAAATAGCACCCCACAATGGTGATGTCAGCTAAGCTTGTCCATGGTATCGCCATGATTTTCTTGCAACAGTGTTCCACACTATCGTCATTATAATCTATGAACCCTTTGTCACTCTGACGCTGTCTGAGCTTCTTATTCTTCTTCCATCCTGACGTCTCAAGGTTTCCTTTCATTCACTGCGCTACTCACATCTCCCTGTTTCAAGCTGTGGCTCCTTTATTACTTTACTTTGGTCATTCCTTTTCTGTCATCTTGAGACATAAAAAGGTTTATTTAAATTTCCCTACTACTAGCTCACTTCTAGTCATAAATTATTTACTTCTCAATATTCAGCCCTGATGTTCATTGCTATAATCCCGCCCCCCCCCGCTTGTCTCCTAATGGCTGAATTTAAAGCTTATCCTCAAGAAAATAAAAAACTGGAGCTAATTTTAATCTTCTTTCTACCTGCTCTCCACTTGGATGCTTTCATTTTCAAATACACCTCACCAACACAAACTTAGGAGTATTTTTTCAGGACTATCTGCAATAGAGTCAGTGTTTGGAAAATAGTTATTATAAGAATAAATCATCAGAATGCTTGCTTCTTTGACCAAGCCACCAAAGACAATGCTGCTTTTCTGCATTCGCTAGTCTCTATGTCTCCTTTCTTTTAATACATAAAAAGAAATTGGGAGGGAAAGGCTTGTGAACAGTTTTGTAGAGTTACAGTGTTGTAACCATGTGTTGACACAGCTTTTGGAAGGATTTTGGAAGCCGTCACACAAAGTAATTTTGTCATGCAACTGCAATTGCTGGAAATCTGGAAATTTGCAGCTAATTGCCAGTAGAATCATATGAAGATGTTTTAAATGCCATCTCGATAAGTGACTGCATTGGTTCATAGAACAGCAACAAAACTGGGAGGGTTTTATTATTGTTGTTGATTAGTTTTGTTGGCTCAGTCGTTAATTTTAGCGAGAACCCAGTTGCTTTTCTCTGGGACAGAAATAATCAATTATCTCTCCACTGCCTGTGAAGATGGATGCGTCTTTGTCTAAAATACCAAGATATTTCTATCCTAGTGGACTTGCAAGAAATAATAATTTAGTGTGCATGTGTGGTTTTTTGCTATCCCTTCTAGATTTCTTTTCATAAATATAGAAAATATCAGAAATTAAAACATTGTTTTTACTTTACTAATAAGAAAAACATGCTATTTTAAAAATAATTTTGAGAATTTCATACATGAGTACCCTATTTATATTTTTATATGCTTTTCATTAATCCCTTTCCCCTCTCCAATTCTTCCTGTGTGCCCAACTTCCTCTAAAGTCCATAGCCTCTTCATTCTCCGGCGCGCATGTGTGTGTGTAATTTGATTACATGTGAGAGTTAGAGTTACTATAGGTATAAGGATAAAAACTTCGAATGCATTTAGAAATTACACCAAATTTGGAAAAGTGAAATTAGTCCGTTCTCCTCTAGTATCCATGACATCTCCAGTCATGGTCGTTAACTAGTTGAGCACTACCAGGCTTATATTCGCTCCTACTGAGTGGGCCATATGTCTAGTTAGACAATTGTTGATTTCTTCCCAAGATAACAGTGTCATTAGTGAACCCTTGGGTGTATCTTGTCCTGCTGATCATTACCGTGGTTTATAGACAGCTGTTTATGACAACTGCTTTCCATTCTTCCCTGGAAGCTTGCATCACACCTTGGATATTATGAGAGCTAGTCCTCAGGGGGAAGTCTTCCAGCTCACGACACCTCAATTCTCCCAAGTCTTGTATCCAAAATATGGTATCTTTAGCAACACTAGCTTCCCTTTAGGTTTTGTGAGAAAGCCAATGGCAATCGCAGCAACTTATGCTGTGTTCAGTCTTTTAGGCTCCGCTGACCATTGATTTTTGGTAGGCTATATCTCTTAGGTGGAACATCATTATTCTGAGTGGCATATATTCATTTACCACACTACCACTGACAATATATATATATGTATATATAATATAATATAATATAATATAATATAATATATGCTTCCTCTCCCGTTATTACCTTCATTCTTATTTAGTTTAGCTATCCCTTCTAATTTATTAGAAACACAGTATACAGAAAAAGACATTGATTTTAATTCTCACACAAGAAAACAGAAAAATGTAAGTGCTATGTCAGCAGCTCAAGGAGTAATCAGGAGCAAACTTTATATCACCTATGTATTTGCCTTCATTGTAAGTTTATTACATTGATATTAATCTGATAACATTAAAACTGTAAATCGTAAAAGGAAAATTCCAGTAAAATGTGCAATTGAGTAAGATTCTATTTGGTAACTAAGCCAACAAGAATTGCTGCAAACTTGTCTGTCAGATAACTATTAATTCATACCAAATAAAATAAAGATGTGCTTCTAATTGCAATCATAAAAAGTATGAAAAATATACTGAATATACAATAAATTCCTTGCTCTCGAAAATAGAATTTTCTGTTACTAGGAAAATAGAATAAATCTCTTTTAAAAGGAATGAGTTTTCTACTGTGAACAATGAAGTAACTTTTTGTAAAAACTTCTTAGCTATCAGAGACCATTTCTGAACCTCTTAAATAGTGTATCTCGATTAGCACTATGCAATTGTCTTGACCATGGGCTATTAGTGCTTTATATTTAAAGGCAATTTGTATACTATGCATTCTACGTTCATTCCTGTGTCTTGGTGAAGAACTCAGAGGATCAGGTAAGTCTACTCAAATATATATCTATTTTCTGAGTAGTCCCACAGTTTGTAAAGTTTGCTATGACCACTAGACATTTTTACTCTCACTCGCTTTGTCATTATGTATTATTTTTAAGTCACCTAAAGGTCTCAACTCCCTCTTCTCAACCCAGTAGTTTCCTTCTGGCCTGTTTTGACTTAAAGATAAGATATCCCAGCGTGCCAGTTTAAGAATAAGCTGAGACTAAATGCGTCTTGAGGCACACCCTTTGAAGATGTACCTTCAAAGTGTTGTATAGATTTATAATATCTGTAGCGGCCTGTCAGAGGACTTGTGATAAAGTGTGTGATTAAGGGACCTCTGGATGAGTTTCCCTCCAAAGTATGTCATTGTTCAGAGAATATTAATGGAATCTTACCATCTCATGTGAGTTAGAGTTTATGTTTTAGTGACTCTTCCTGTTGCTGTGGTAAAATGCTCTGACAAAACAACTTGAAGTATAAAGATTTATCTAGCTTGCTGATCCACATTACAGTCTCTCATGGCATGAGAAGCAGAGCAGCAGGAACCTGGTGAGTGTGTGTGTGTGGGGGAGACGGTGTCTCACATTGAATTTCTGATGGTAACAATTGTGAACTCAGGTAAGCTAGTGCTCAAACCCTGTCACTACATATACATAGTTCAGAAATCCAAGCTCAAGAATTTGTGCTGCTCACAGGCAGCAGGCCTTCATATATCAAATAATCCCTTTCTCCTGGGGGTAAGTCTATACTATGTAAATTTTCCAAAGAAAATAGTTCCCACAAAGTTTTCACATCTTTGAAAGCTGTTCACTATGTATCTCCTGTGTAGATTTGATAAGATGTAGTCTTTGCCCTGAGATATTCACTTCCAGAAGAAGAAGAAGAAGAAGAAGAAGAAGAAGAAGAAGAAGAAGAAGAAGAAGAAGGAGGAGGAGGAGGAGGAGGAGGAGGA